>JAHZMV010001572.1:0-11690 GCA_027743765.1 Coecobrya sp. COE2 | reverse complement strand
AAAGTAGTTTATTGTTATTGTACGTTCTTGGGCAAGTAATTAATTTTAAGTTGAAAACTTTTTGTTTTTACCAAAGCAAATGTGATTTATTAAAGCTAAACTGAAGTCATTTGAATTAATTTTGTTGCTTTCTTTTTATTTATTAATATTCATTAAAACGCCTAATTTGTTTTATTATTTCCATTTTGTCCTTTTAGTTAGAGAAAGCACGTGCCGTGACGATCACATTAAACTGTTTTCACGTTCTCCGTCGGCGATTTCCCTTATTTTCATACACCTTTCTTTCTTCGTCTTGTCTCTAACAATTTTATATTTTAGTAGTTCAACAATGAACAGCAAAAGACCATCTACAAAGAGTATAGTAGGTATAAGTCGCATACACAAAGTGGTATTCTGCTGACAGTATCTGCAGAGCATAACAAACTCCATATTATGCTTTTTCCCCGCCGGAAGTGTTTCGTTGCAGGAAATGTACCGTTTGATCAACAAATGTTCCTTTTTCTCTGTTCTGAGTGCACGCACCCGTGATACATTTTTCCATTTAGTTTTTACCATATCAGCAGACACCCGCAGGAGTTTCTGCAGCAGCGAGGAACATGGTGTAATCTCATCCTGTATGTATGTGAGGGAGAAAGAGAGTGGGAGAAAGCAAGGACATTTGCATAGTTAATGGGAAATCTTTCTTGGCACAGGTTTCATTCATGCATTTTCAGTTTCATGCCCACATGACCCATTACATTAGGAGAAAGTATATGCAAATATGTGATATCATACACTTTCACAACATATGTAATGAGCCTCCTTACCGTTTCATATGTATGTATGTACTTGTAACGACATGGCTATATACTTCCAAATTTCCATGCATAAATCTCACAAGATTACATTCATGCTTACATCCTGTTTGACACATTCATTCATCAGTTTTCCTCAGGGTATGTAGAATTTGCATTAGTAAGCAACTTCACCAAACTAACAATCCAACCAGTAAAAATATTCAAACTCCCTTTCCAAAACTCCACTTTCCACATTTTTCTGTGGAGTAAACTATGTTTCCCTTGTTTCTATTTTATGCATGTTGAATGGTGTGAACTTTGTTCATTTATACCTATCAAAATGTAAATATTTCAATGTCATATTTTCATAAACAGTGAAATTGAAGTGAAAATCTGATATTCCATTTTATTCACGTAATGAAATCTAAAATCCATACGTTTCCCATGCTTCACTGGATCTTGCGTGCAAAGCCCACATGAGCAAGTGCTTCATGTAGAAATGAAAATTCTCCAACTTGCTATACACTGCAGAGAGAAGTAATGGTAGTGTACGTACAAAAGTACGGAAAATAAAAATGGTTTTATGATCGAGAAATGGAAAGACAAGCTCAAAAATCGCAAGGCATTATGCTCTCATCTTCACCAATATTATACGGTTTCATACATTTTTATTACAAAATTCCTTAAAAGACGCAAGCCGGATGTTTTCTATACCAATACGAGCAAACAGGTTTTTATTCCGTTTCCTGTTTTCTTCCATCTACCGGAGATTTTCCATCCATCTATCAACAGGATATCCATTCATGCGTCACTTCATTTTTCTACGTAATTCATATGACATAATATTCTCCATTCCCTTCAAGTGAATGGAAAGTTTCTGATCGAATTGAGCAAACCTTCTCTGTAAGCTGGTATATTGGAAGGTTTTCTCCTAAAAGGGTAGGAAGTATTTAACGGATCCAAGCTCCTTGTCGATTTCCAAAGGAATTTTATGAAAACATTTTTGGTTCAAGTTGTAGTGTAGTACCTACTTTCAACTAAGAGCACTTGAAATGTACATGTAGAAAACGTAGAACGCAGTGGTATGCAGCCAATATTGTTACAGGGTGTGGAAACATTCATAATCCTAATAAAAAAGTAACGAGCAAACATGAAGGAATGATTGCATAAGTTAAACTAATATGATCTGACACTTCTGTTTCAAAACTATGTATGTTTGTGCGACATCAACTACCACTGAATGTAAAAATCGAATCGTGAATATAAAGTTATTATTATTTACTATTTATAAACAGCACAGCAAGGGAAATCATTACTGACATGCCAGTTCAGTTTGGTCATGGGCCCCAGGAAAGTGAAAGCTTATACTATATATACATACATATTATATACATGTAAGAGAATTTGTTCTTAGAGAAAGCCAATAAACTTATTAGAGGAGAATGGTAATTGGGTGCGGCAGAGACATAAGGCTGGACTTTTAGACTTGTAAGTTGGTTATGCATCCTGAGGTGCACAATTTCGTATAATGCATGTATATACTATAGACGAGTATTGAACCATGCAAGCATACTTGGGGTTAGCCAGGAGAGAGGATATGCATTTTAGTGAACAGAAGCGCTATCGTCAGCAATTGTTACCTTAAAGCGTGTAACAGAAAGTATGGGTAATAGGTATTCATGCTTCCCTATTATTTTCAAGTACTCGTACTCTAAAAATCAAGAAAGGCGAGAAAAGAATAAGATTCAGGGCGTGGTACGAGTAGGGTGGCTTCGGCTGGAGTCAAAATTCATAGCAGAAACGACGGCTCATATAGTCTGAGAAATTTGAGCTCATTTGTTCTGACAGCTTTAAAAGTGTTCACTATTCTGACTAACTCCAACCGGCGTGCCTTACCAAGTGGTGTCTTACTATACGCCATCAACACGGTTACAATTTTTCTTTGTGATTTTCCCAGCGAGAAGCAAATTACACGATGCAATGCTCTTTCTCCTGTTACTTTTCTCCTCCCCATTTTCTTAAAAGAAATTGAGCACTGAAGCTGTTACAAATAGTTGTTCCTTTTTGCGTGTATTTACAGCCTATACTGTGGGTGGATATGTGCTCCTTCAATTTTGGTACCTTGGAATAGAAAAATGCGTTTTCATTGCACTAATGCTAGTCACTAATAAATCTGGACATTTTTCTGGATAAACATGCATATCATTCCTCCTAACTCTAATATATATGTAAGTATTTGAAATTTTTCTAAAGGTGTTTCCTCTCCAATTTCATCGATTGCTGGTATCTGTAGCTTTCATTGATATGTCAATCATTTTCTTCTTCAATATTTCCCTTTACGTGGACAAGAACTAAAAATGATTGTCGCTGGTCTATCGATTGAAAACTGTCAATAAAATTACTGTGATATTTATTTTCTTTCATGTTTGTGAGTGTACACAGTATCATATTTATTTATGTTCGGAAATATATATGGTATTATATCTTCGTGACTGCATTGAAAATTTGTATAATTATACAACATAAATGCATACATGCCTTACTTTTATCATTTCAAAACTATCCAGGTATCCATCCAACTAAACAAGACATTCGAGTTTCCCGTACAAATCTCGGATCGCTAAATGTAACTATTTCTGCTACCCCTGACAGTTACATTATCTGATTTATTGTAAGGAATTATATACTTATATGCATCCTATATTGTACATTTCTCTTTGGAGCCCAAATGCGCGTCCAATTGCGACAAAGTGAAGTAGCTCCATTTCCATATCACTCTCCTGTAACACTAAATGCAGCTTCTTTATTCATTCACCATATTATGCAGGTTCATGGTTGATTCTTAAACTCTATCTTCACTTGTCATGTTGGAATTTCAGTTAGCGTACCTTATCCAGGAGCTGTCAGGAACGTCTGTCTCATTTTGATTTTCATAAGAATAGTGAAGTTCATGAGACATGCAACGTTTGATAACAAGACATCTGCAGGCTACACTAAGACACTTGACTTCATGTTAACTTACCCTGATATTCCGAAGAAGGGTAAAAAGAGTGCAATTTTATTTTTCATCGCGCAAGCTTCATTTGAGCGTAGCACATTAACAGTTACTTGAACTTGAACGCTACCTCTTCTTCTTCTTTATGCTTTCACTTAATTTGAGACGTGCAAATGGTGAGCCTGCCAGAATCTGAGAAAAAAAGTTGCTGCTAGGGTAGATGTTAAAGAATTTAGGATTTAAAATATACAGAAAAAGGAAAAATAAGCCGTTTTCTGGTATATGGAGGAGGTTTATATACAAACATATTATACAAATGTGGGCAGCATAGCACAACAATAACTGTAGGTTGGATCGAGTACCCTGATATTCCGAAGAAGGGTAAAAAGAGTGCAATTTTATTTTTCATCGCGCAAGCTTCATTTGAGCGTAGCACATTAACAGTTACTTGAACTTGAACACTACCTTCTTCTTCTTCTTTATGCTTTCACTTAATTTGAGACGTGCAAATGGTGCGCCTGCCAGAATCTGAGAAAAAAGGTTGCTGCTAGGGTAGATGTTAAAGAATTTAGGATTTAAAATATACAGAAAAAGAAAAAATAAGCCGTTTTCTGGTATATGAAGGAGGTTTATATACAAACATATTATACAAATGTGGGCAGCATAGCACAACAATAACTGTAGGTTGGATCGAGAGTTTTTGCTTTCATTCGTAATATTGTCCGTAAGTGTTTTGAAGTAGTAGGCAACGGTTCATTCTCCCAACTCAAGTTCCATAGTCAAGGATAAATTTGGCAAGTAATAAAAGAAAGGAAAAGGGAGTAGACAAAACAAGTCATTTATCTCACCGCTCTAGTGAACAGGTAAAACAGATTCCATTAAACGATTTTAAGCTGATTTATGGTAAATGCCTTCTTTTAAACGTGCGTACTTCCTTCCTCAAAAAAGCTGCGAAAGGTAAATTATAAAATAAAAATGAACCCATACAGAGGGTAGATTCCAGGACACTGACAGTCTCAAATCCCACCGGAGATAATTTTGTCATTATTTTACGTGTTTATACGAAAAGACAACGAAAAGGGTAAAAATCAAAAAGTACCAAGGAATTTATGTACCTTGTTTTTCAATCATACATGAATGTACAACCACAATAAACCGACCTAAGAAGGCGATCCGGAATGTAGCAAATTTTTAGCATGCATCTAAATTTATAAATATATTCCTTACAACTAATACAAAAATTGCTGGAAAGACAAGCAAGTGTTTACTATAATACCAAAGGAAAAGCATGCAGGTTTTGGTATGTACATATATCCATGTACCTAGGTCCCTCTCTTAATTTTCTTTGGATTTTGTTAACAGCAATGAACATAATGAAGAGATTATTATAACGGGTGGTAGTTGCAACATTTAATGTTTTCTCTGGCGGTGTTTTCGTCAGATTGTACACGCACGGACGGTAAAAGATACACATTCATACATGAATGCATACAAGAGCAAGAAACAAACAAAAATCTACGTCACTTTTGAAGAGCAAATTTTAGCTTAAGTATCTTTAATCCTACTCACGATTTTCTACGATTTCCTTTTTACTACGATCAAAATAAATTGATTAAAGTATTCCAAGAGGTCAAACTTCTAAAAAATTCTTTAAAAGATTTCCATTCGCACTTTTCCTAGAAATTATGAACTTTAAAGGTATAACTATCCTATGTATCAAGTCACATGATTATTTCTCCACACTGCACAAGTGCACCTTTCTAGAATACGAACAAAACAACAAGGTTTAAATTTAATGTGATGTACCATTTAACATCTTACCTATATAAGAAAACTGTTTTTAACTTCACTCGTAATAAAACAAAGTCATTAAGCTCAACTCGTTCTTCCTTTTCACGCTTCTTTACTGCCAAATGGTGGTCATTCTAAGAAATCTGTTTTCTTCTTTGTTGATTATACGTACAAGCTAGCTGGGAGGTAGATGTGTACAAACAGAGAGAGCATTCTGAGCATCATATATAAATAGGTATATGCATCTTGTGTGTTTCTACTTGGCATTTTCCTCAACGAAGAAACACACGTCCATTTTCTTTTGTTTTCCTTCAAAATAAAGTTAGAAGGGATACAAAAGCCAAACATTGTTACGTTCATAGACTGCTACATTTCCTCACAAAACAAGTAGTATAAACTGTTGATGAGAGCTTTCATTCGCAATAAAAGCCAAGAGAGCATTAAAAAGCTTCGTATTTTTCTTTTATTTTCTCTCTTATTTTCAAGCTAAGCAAAAAAGACAGAGAGTTACAGAGTAAAGCAGAGCACAAACATATCCACACGGACAAGAAAGAAAGCAAAAAGAAAGACAAGGAAAAACAAAGATTTTTATGGGTTTAGCCACCCGTAACGTTTGCCATCACCTTTTTCATCAAATAAATAGTCACTGATAACGAAAAAATTCGGAGAAAACTTTTTCCCGAAGACTCGGCCGATATTTTTATTTTCTTTCTTTGCTAACTTCACCAACCGACCATTCACTAATGTGACCATCCACCTAGAAATATATGAAACGATATGTCTTATCCCCACTCGCAGGTCTTGCAAAATACAAATATATTCGCTTCACTCATAAAGTTCCCATCCTTTTATGGGTACAAACGTGCAAGTAGTGGTCATATTTGCCTGATTTTCATGCAGCATAGTTAAGGAGGACAATAACGACTTATAATGTTAACATTCTCATGTTATTACTATACACATATATAGAGATAGACCTGAATGATAAGGGTATACAATGTAAATCAGTAGAGCAGATTTTCATCTAATGTTATCAAAAGCCACATTTAAAGCCACTATAGTAAGGAAATACAATATAACTACTGATGTACAATTTTGTATTGGGTTATGTAGATGCTTATAATATTATGAATTACACTGAAGATGCCTCGTATTAGAGCATGTCAACGAAAAAAACAGGAAAACCAATCTTCCGTAGACAAGGCCGACATAATACTGGAAACAGTTTGAGAATATGCATTCATTCGTTCTGCAAACTATATTGTAGTCACGCATATCTTACCAGTAGTTTAGTTATATTTTTTAGGACAATTTGATTGCTTCAGGGTTGGCGAAAATATACTGAATTATTCTAAAAGTATACATGCATGTATATCCCTACTTATTACATACGGTATGTTTCCCCCCTTTGTATCGCTATTAAGTTCTCTATGCCTTACATTTACGTCTCCCTGCACTAACTACTCCCGTTCCGTTTCGTGATGATACTTCTCTTCCTTTGCACTTGGGGAAAATAAAACGTCTGTTCCTCGGCGACTAGTCAGTGGAGCAATTGGAGGAGAACGAAAGAAAAACAAAAAATGGAGGAAAGGCTCTCTTCTGGTATTTTAACAGGCTCGGTCTTCAAGTGCGCTAGAGTGTGTGAATGCTCATATTATGTACTGAAATATAATAGCAATCGTGTATCATTTTACTTACTAACGGAACAGAATACCGTTACAATATATTTTATCANACCGTTACAATATATTTTATCAAAATGTAGATGACATTTTACCAACCTTCTTAAACCAAAACTTGTATATGTACCTATTTAAAGAGTGCTATCCAAAGGGTATTTCATATCAGCATTGAGTTTATATGGAACCCATTTACCGTTTGTGTTGAAAGGCCATGGTTTTTTCTATTTACAAAAAAATGAGCAAATGGTTACTTGAATACAGTCTTAAATCAGTTGCTTTTTATTATCTATTATACTTCCTAGTAATGTGCACGAATGACAGTTTTGAAATAGCCATTAATATTTTCTGTCGGGTGGGCTGTATTATATACATTAGAACATGCCATAATCGGGACGACATAGCTATTTCAGATGCCTGCTAAAACTCATAAAAACTATTAATGGGGAAAACATATATCCATTCTCAGTGCACGCTTTGGGGAAAATAAACGAGGAAATGTAGATATCATTTTACTAAACTAATAGTAAGTATTTTTCTTCCAGGTAATACGGCACAATACACACACTATTTTATATGACGTGAATATCTCCACGACGTAATGACGTGCCCTAGAACAACGCGCAAAAATTTAATGGGAGACAAAGAGCCGAAATCGGGTGTCTTTTAAGCTAGATTGGATTGGGAAGGATTAAAAAAGACAATCGTGTAACGTTGAAACGGAAGCTTTGCTAAAATATTTCTCGAGTCGTTCTACCAGCTTTTGTTTCTACGTTTTATTTTCTAACAATAAGCCGAAAGAATAATTCGACAGACAAAAAATATGCATGACTTTATGTTGGGTTGATACCATTGGCGCTTACTTTGTTATATACATATTATTTTGGTATACATTGACTATATATTATACTAGTTATTAACTGACTTCATTTATTGTAACGTTGCAGGATTTGGGAGTGGAGCTCACGATGCTGCAGCAGCGGCGTTGACTCGTAAAAGAGGCTCTTCCTCAGATTCAGGCTTTCCTTTTAAACACCACTTCAACGTTAAGGATGTATTGGACGAGCAAGTGGATGAGGATGAGAGTGAAGATGAGGACGATGAAGACGAAGATTTGGACGAGGATGATGATGATGAGGACTATAGTGAATTAGATGGATACAGTTTCATTGATGGCATGGACCCGTCTTTGTTTGAGGATCCGGCAACATACAAAGTAGGACTGAAAGCGGCATCATCATTAAGCTCTCGTTTGTCAGGAAATAATAAGGAAAGAATCGGTAGTGGTGCAGCAAACAGAATGGATACGGACAGAATACAAACGAATACAAAGGCGAAAGCCGGAAATAGGAATAGTTTCGGCATTATTAGCAGAAACAACAACATCAACAAGGATGATGATGAAGATGAAACAGAGAATAAGCTGAAAATGAGAAAAAGTCGAAAGAAAAAGAGGAAAATGATGACGATGATGAGGACAACGACAGCAGGGGAAGTGGAACAGGAGCCAAATGAAAGCCATTGGGATAAAGTTTCCAGTGGTAGAAGTAACGACGCTAGCAGTGGTGGTCCCTTGATAGTTCCGACCCATAACAACCTGGCCCACGACCAGAAAAAGTCAAGCAGTCATTGGCACAAGGACACTGCTTGGAAAATGGATTTTTCAAATAAGAAGACTGCAGCTAGAAACACTGGCGATTTTGACTCTTACTTCACTCCGTCGTTTTCATCTTCCTCCTTTCAGAATGATCAGCAGACCGGTTTGGATTCAGATGCCTTAGGAAGAACAATCGGCAGTTTGAGCGGGAGCAGTAGTGACAGCAACAGCAAAGGTCTGAAATCCGATGGAAAAAGTTTTTTCCCAACTGCAAGAAGAGGGTCGTCGTTATGCTCGCGTGAAGAATATGAAATATTAAAAGTACGTGACCTGAATGTCAATAATAAAAATACGTACAAGTACATTGCTTCCTTATTATTTTTGTTGTGCTCTATGAACATAGTATAAAATAAGTGGAATGTAAAAGCAAGTACCAAGTCCGCTTTACTTTTTTTCTTTTCCTCAGTTTATTAGCTTGAAGGCACGTAGGATTTGTGCTTTTTATATACTGTCTTCCCTTCTGTGCCATCTTGACTCGCACTCCGTTTTCTACAGAGTACACTTTGGGTTTCTCTTTTTAAATCGACACGACTGAAACATGCAGTTCTCTCGTCTTCTCAATAAGTCATGGCTTTTGCGTTTTTACGCGTTATTCTTACATTCCATGCACTCATTGGATTTGAGTGGAATAAGGTTGTAAGCCCTGTTACTTTCCATTCCACTTCCATCACTTTTTATTCATCAAGAGAAGATGTCTTCCTCTCTCTCTTCCTCTCTCTCTTCCCCACTCATCCTTTGTACATACACATTGTCCCGATACACATATTTTCATTGACAGTGCAGCAGTAAACTCAAGATGCTTCAATTGTCAAAAGTACACACACTCAACTTGCTCACGGTGTTGTGAATGAAAGTAATATTGCGAAAGGTATATTTTATGTACATATCTTACGAAGAAATTGTAGACGAATGTACACATTATATTATACGATTTTCAAAATGACCCACTCATCTCCGTCTTGCAAGATGTTCCAAGTACTTCATCGTCAATGTTTTTGGTGTATTTATGAAGTTTTGTATTTGTCTTACATTTTTTCGCAACGGAAACAGAATTCCTAAACATATTACTGCAACAACCGCATAAACGACTAGAGGTAAAAGAAAAGTGTATGAACGGAAAGCAGAGAACCAAGCGGCTATAGCTTAATAGGTAAACGCTTTCATGCAATTACGTAAACACGTTTCTTCCATACACTTTCCTCCCATTTTTGGTTTACATACTTGAGCCCTCACTTTTTCCAGTTTAACAAAAAAAAGTCAAGTTTGAGCTTCCTGCACTCTAGGAATGCGATCATCATACTGTCCTCATTCTCTGTTCACTCACTACATCGGCCAAATTCTGTTCCTCGTATTTTTTTTTTTGCTTTCCGCATCTATTCATTCAATGACACACTGGCCAGTACTTTTTTTATTTGCACATGAAATATGAACCGTGTAAATTGGAAATGTACGTGTGATGCCAGTGATGTGTGCTTCTACGTTCAAATATAAAAAGGAAAAAAGTAAGGCAGTCAGTCAAGTGGGCTCGTCCTCGTCCCAAAAAATCAGCCGATATTCAACACAATAACAAAACGACCTAACAGTAAAACTGCCAGCTGTCAGCACTACAACTCCTTCTGTGCGCTTGTTTTCTACACTATAGCCGTTTTGTCGTGTTCACTTTTGCAATGGTTGTTTGTTGAGTGGAGAGAAAGTCAATTTCATCCGTCTTCCCTTTTCTCTTTCTCTTCTTACTTTCCTCTGCTTTCATTTTTATCCCCACAAGGACAGTACCCTGGTATCGTGGCGAATAAAGTTTAAATTTTTTTTGTTACAAACCCAGATGACACACAGAAAGAGAGAGATATTAGATATACTTCGTCAACATTGTTGTGCTTGCCTGTACTGCTCTATAGTTCGGAGTACTTAGGAAGACTTTCTCTCCGTATCTCGATTTATATTTTATGCAAACACAACTTTCTCCTCGAGTCACGATAATAATAACGGTAATACGTAAGCACTGGATGTACACTATTATTATTATCACTTGTTTCGCATTTCAAAAAGTTGAAACTATGAGTCCCTTGTTACAACGATACAAGTGGATCATATAAAATGTGTACAAGTTGTAGTAGAAGATAGTTTTTGCAAGGTTCTATCCGGACCTTTTTCTTATTCATGCATGTATGCCAAGAAAAGCTCAGAGCTCCACGAGTATAGCTCATATAATGATAAAGGAGAGGAGCAATGCAAACGAGGCTGCAGATGCAGGGCTTAAGTCGACACCCTGGTCTAGGTCCTACTAGTCCGCTGTGGACTCTGGGGAAATAGTGTCAGGAAATTCAGGAAAAGTTTTTTCATGGATGACTAGACTGGGAAGTCGACAGTCCAATTTCATCCATAAATCTTCATACGTCTTGTTCGTTTTTCTTTCGTGCCTGCACACAATATGCATGCAAGGCAATGCGTTCTACGCTACAGCACACCGGTGCAGAGAATAGAGAGAGAGCGAGGTATCCTATTTCTTATCCCCTTTTATTCTCTTACGGAAACTTAAAACTTTTCGTCAATCTCTTTGCCTAGCTGCTTAGAATTATATCTCAGGAAAATATGAGCATTTCGGGGATATGTTATTTTTTAAATGCTAGCAGGTCTGCTCATTGTTTCTACTATACATAAAATATTATAATTGGTATCCGTTTGTTAGGTTAGATGATAAATAGAGTATGAGGCAGTAAGAGAAAGTCATACAAATAGTATTTATTTGCCAGTCGCTCACTTCAGCAACGGTGAACTGTAAGTGGACTGAAACA
>JAHZMV010001571.1:0-15721 GCA_027743765.1 Coecobrya sp. COE2 | reverse complement strand
TGGATGAAATGCGGTTCATGATCGCGCTACGGTTTGATGATCACTATTATCAATGAAAAGTATACCTCTATTATTGAATGGAGTATGCAAAATAATAATAATGATACAGCAGCAGTGGTGGTGGTCGTCATACTACAGAAAACAGGGCAGTACTCTCTAAGAGCACCCCACCGCTATCTCCGCAATGTATTATGTAAAAAGGAAGAGGTGACGGTAGGGTGATGTTGATACTGCTGCCGATGGTGATCCTCTTTTTTCAAAGCGATGAAAGGGAAATGGGAATAATTTCTGCTATTTCATTAGAAAATAAAATATTTGAATGGACAGAAAAACATTATGAAGGATGATGATGTTTTGGTGAATAAGTAGTAAGCTTCTTCTTAGAACGCTTTTATGTGGTACGTTAGAGTCCATAAACAACCAACTTGATATAGGAAAAGGGCAAGTGTTATTTGGTTGTTTGAATGAATATATTGCTTACACAACAAAAATATCTATCATGCATGCAACCTTGTGTGTCACTTGTATTGCTATGGTTCAAAATGTTGATTAAGATAATACGATGTGTGATAAAGTAATTCTCACAGTCCCTCACCAAATAACTGTACAGGAATTCGGATTAATTTTCAGGGAGTGTAAATCTCTGAAGTTATTATTGACCTGTACAGTAATGGGAATATGCAGGTTTGATTTTACTTTCATGAAATCACAATTTTGCAATCCACTCAGAAACTTGAATTATGAAACTTTGTTGGATTTGAAGCCAGCATTGCATACATTCTCAACTGACCCTCTTGAGACATTACACAATGTGTAAAAGACGGTTAAGAATTCTAAAACATACTGTTATAATATTGTAAGGGAAAATGTATCCATGCGTAGCAGAATATATAGATAATGCATGTTTTATTTAATAATTAGATGAGCAATTTCAAGCTAAACAAAAAAATAATGATAAGATGTATGTATATCTTATATTTGCATTATCTGTGTATGGGATTTGAACATTTTNCGTAGCAGAATATATAGATAATGTATGTTTTATTTAATAATTAGATGAGCAATATCAAGCTAAACAAAAAAATAATGATAAGATGTATGTATATCTTATATTTGCATTATCTGTGTATGGGATTTGAACATTTTTTTTACACGCTCTCTTTATTCCAAATTGGCATCATAACTTTTAGAACCACAAATATATAAAGAGCAACATGAGATTATGTAATATATTCAAGGAAAAGATTCCATAGATAAAATGAAACAAAAATTAAGGGAACAGAACTTGCTGTTTCCTTTCTCATTTTGTCGCTTGGATGACTTCCCAACAGAAATGGAAAAAAGTACCCATTTCAGTAGCCAATCTTTTCCTGCAAAAGCAATAATTCTTCATGCATTTCCTTCCCATCTATTTTTTCTTTGCCTGAATCCAATATCCAAATCAAACGGTAAAAAAATGAGTTGTAGGTAGGTAGTTCACTTTTCCTTTTACAACTCATACCTACCTATACTGCTGCTACTACAAAACTAAAAAAAACTCTTAAAGTTCAGCAGCGTAAACAAGATGTAAAGAGATACCTACGGTGATAGAGGCATTTGTGCGTGTATCCTGTTTGATGAGCAGCCAACAAGTCAAACACAGCGTGAAAGTGAAAGAAAGCGAGATAAAAAACAAAAGCACCACAAGATGCATGTAAAAGACAGCAAGCAGCAACTGATATGTACAAAATCGAGAGAATGAGAAGTAGCATTTTTCCTCGTACTTTTTTAAAACCAACTTTTTATTCGCTTTGATGAACAGTGGTCGCCGGTGTGTGTGTGTGTGTTCTTGTTGCTGTTTGTTATTTGCTTTGTTTTTCTAAGAGTATCCATCCGGAACAATCGAACATTTGGACAAAGCTGAGATCACACTGTGAATTGTAAATCAGATATGGCAGCAGATAACATCCGGCATTGGAAAAGGAAAAGTAAAACACACTGAAATTCTTTATTTTTTTTCTACTAGTTCTCCCTTTACATCATCACAGAGGACTACTACTACTACTTACACCACCAGCATGGTTTTTTCTCTCTTCTCCTCGAGATAAAAAAAATAGCCCGAAAAAAACCCCAACTGAAATGAAGTAAAAAAATGTGAAAGTTTTGGACAAGTGTATTTTCTTGATAATGATGATCATGATTCAACATGAGCGCAGGCAGATTTCTCTACTGGATCTACCCAGATCAGTATGTACGTTGTAGCGGAATCCACATTAACTAAATATATCCACTGTGCTTGTGTGTGTGTGTACATTTGGCAACTTTTGTAATAAGCAAGTTTAGAAAGAGTTGATATTATTAAAGGCTACTATGTACTACTTTTTATGGACGCAAAATAACACACACACATGACGATCCCATTCTCTCTCTCTCGCACTGCTCGACTTCCTTTTTTTGCCTTGTGTTTGACTATTGACTACTTGATTTCCTTAGATGTTCTAAAAAGAGTAAAATGAACCCTGAAGAACAAGCAGAAAGAAAGAAGAGTTGCAAAAGTTTTTGTTGGTTGCTTTCTCTCCTTCGTTATTAGCTTCACAGTTCTTGACTGTAAGTCCTTCTTTCAAGAAAAAAAAGCCTGCCATGTACTCTTATTCATTTTCTTTAGCCTTTTTCTTGTAATACGTCATCATTCTGAGTTAAAGTAGAAAAAAGTACGGATCTGCCCATCGGATTTTATGCTGTAAAAATAGGCAAGAGAGAAAGTTTCTTTACTTGTTAAAAAAGGAGAAAGGGGAAACGGTTAATTTTGATGGACAACAAGAAGAATAATAACAACTCTAAAGAAAATGTTAAAATGAGAGCAAATAAGGAGACAGCAGACTTTTCGAACATGGTGGCATTGGCAGGAGGAGGATTTTGGAGGAGATAGAAAAAAGACAAGAAATTGTGGTGAATCGATTTTGACAAACTTGGCAGACTGGAATAGATAGATCTGTGGACTCTGTCATCTTTCATTTACTTACAACTTGAATGAGATGTTCGTTCTCGGAGCAAAGGACAGGAGCATGAAGAAATTTCATGAAAAACAAACAAAACTGAAAAACAAGAGAGATGATATAACTTACTTGCTTTGATGTGGTCAGCTAGATGATCATATACAATCCGCGTCTTTTACAGGCTTTCCAGTGCTTTCTTTGAAAATTAAGAGAAGAAAGTTGGTGACCCTTCCGGGTACAACCATGAATCCTGTTGCCTGCTGCTGTCTCTCCTCAGAATATGTACCTAGACGTAGTATGTATTTACATTCCAGTCCTTTTTTTTACCGCCACACATGTTCATCAGGGAGAAGAGAAAAAAAAGAAGCGGAGGTCTTTTTCATAGTAACCATGGTAATAAAATGATATAACATACAGAGGCAGAGACCTATATACTGGCCAAATGCGTGAAAGAAGGAAGTTTTTTTTCTCCATAAAACAAGTATTTGTCTTCCTTTAATTTTTACTAGAGCAGAAGTAGCAGTAAAAAAGCGAGAGTTTTTCTTCTTCCAACCAACTCTGTTTTTCTCACAATGAACTTCCGCTTATATAAGCTTACTTATACAATAAGCCTTTGTTTGGCTATGTGCTCGTTATTTTTACGCTTCTGAGCGTTGTTATCGTCCTCATCATCATCAACAACAGCACAGCAAAAAGACACACAAGACGACACACATACTACATATTTATGTTGCTTCCGTCGCGTTTCTTTTGATTTGTTGCTCAATGTTTTTCCTTTTTTCTTTCTCCTCTTGTCACTGTTATCGTCGTCTCTGGTCATTCGCAGAGAGATATGTATGGTTGGTGGTGGTAATAAGGACGCGAAATAAAGTCTCCAGAAGTGGATCCGAAAAGACAAAGTACATTAAGCAAGTCCTTCTTATTATTACGTCAGTTAGGAAATAAAAATAAGGGTATAAAAATCATTGCTTAGGGTTTTAGGCCTTCTTTAGGCAAAAATTCCATTTTTATCTTCCATGAAAATTTTATTGTTTTTATGAAATAAGCGCATCGTTATTTGGGTTCATATTGCGAGGGTTTTTTTTCCTTTTATATTTTCGATTATCCGGAGAACGATATTCTATATAAAAATTATTGCAGAGCGAAAATTTTGATACAGGAGGAGTTTTCATCATGTATGTGCTAGTTTATTATTCTGGTCGTCTATTGACTTTTTTGTTGCATTATACTTTTTTGCTTCCTGCTTTTTATTTTATGGTGGAAATAAATCCTTTACTTTTGTGAAGTGTGACATGTGTGAAGATGGAGTAATGATTTGTGGTAACTTTTGCTACTTCTAGCTTTGTCATCACAATAATAATAAGCTGTTGTGGAAATGGTAGTGGTATGGACAAATATTCGTTCTAGATTTTGTTCTGTATTTTGTATTAAGGTCTTCAAGTTTAGTTTTCAAGTGGGAGTATATGAAAAAATAGTCAAAGATAGAGTTTGATTCCCGTTGTTGTAAAGTACATTCCTGGCCTATATGCAAATTTAATCCATGTTCATATTAATCTACACTTCGCTAGCATTAAGATTGAAAGTATTGAATGATGACCGTTTCATCATTAAATGGGTTTTTTAAAGAATGTTTTTACAGTCTAAATAATTGTTTTGATTGAGATATGATTGAAAACAGGTAAATACGATTATTCGAATTGTTAGGCTGGACAGATACAGCGATTAATCATTGGATGTTTATCATAATGTCAATATTACAAATTGCTCGCAACCGTTCCCATTGATTAACTTGTACATCCACACTAGTCAAGTTGCAAGTAAATTTTATTTAACGACTAGTTTCATAAAGCAACCCGGATCCTGTAACATTATTATGTGTACTTAATGCAGCAAATATTCATGAGGCTTTTAACAAACCCCTGAGGCATAGTTTGAAACACCTAACGCTCGAGGCACCAACAACGGTTGAAGATGGCCACCATGACATGAACGTAATTCTGATTCTGAAGTAATAAGCTGAATTCTGTTAAATGTCAAAAATATTGGGGAGTAAAGATGTGCATAAAGAGAACGAAACCAAAAATGAGATTTGACTATTTACATGTCCTGATTGTGTTGGATTTAATATTATCGTTGATAACTCATCAAATTAGCAACTCGGGTTAGATGTTTTTTTTTATTTTTCAAATGGAAAGTACAGCAACGATAATTAGGATTAGGTGTGTTTGGTTGGACTGGAGAACAAACTGTAATTACATTAACTTTGATGAACATCTAAATGAATTATGTTATGGTATTGTCGACACTACGATTAATAGTTTCCAGCTTCTGAGTCTGCACTTGCCACATTTCCCTTTTTTTCCTTCGATTTTTTCCTTTTCCAACTACACTTTTTTTTTACAAAAAATGACGAGTGTCTCGGTTCAGCTAAAATCCATAAAAATTGTTTTATTTGTATGGTTTCTTAAACGACTCCCCTGGACCTAGCCTAATTCCGCTGTCCACTACACACCCAAACTCAGATCACAGGTCGGTCAATTTTTGCTTAAAGAGAGCAGAACAATGTCGTTTGTACCTTGTACCTGTGGGTCATGCAATTTTTCATCGTTTTATTAGCAGGGTCGTGCCGACATATTTGGCGACGGCATTGCTGATCGTAGTGAATATATGGCAGTCCTTTGCCCAGGCATTCGTATTAGCTCTCGATTCGATTGCTGTTTTCTAACAAGTTTCCGGCAAAAACGTGCCCAGAGAGCTTGAATTGGTTGCTTACTACATATATTGGTCTTTTCTTTTTCTTTGGCAAACTGGCAGTTTGATTTGGGATTGTATATAGGCGGTACTATAGGTTAACTGTATTAGAACTCAGGCAACATTCCTTTTCATGATCATGATAATAATAATTTGTTAAACTCTCACACTTTCACCGTGTGACTGCATTAATGCTCTCTCTCTCTCTCTCTCTATTTTCTCAAGCTCAAACTGTACTGCAAATTATCCTTTCCATTCCAGTCAGCCATTTTACTCACTTAACTTATTATATCGTTATTACCTCGGGTGTAATAATGAAATAATATACTGCGTGTGGTAATTCACACACACACGTATATACATTCATTCACACAAGGGCTCTGTCAGTTTTTCCAGTTTTCGTTGGGCTTCCTGAAGAAAATTGGATTTTCGCTTGACTTCCTGGGTGCCCTCGCGCAAACGTGAACCGATAATCATTTTACCTTCTTCGTGCTGTTTGATTTGCCAGTATTTTTGTGCCATTGCTAAGGACGGTAATTGACTTTGGTATAATTTGTTCTGTGGTAATTTACGTTGTGCAAAGTCAATGGCAAATCGACGAGAAAGCGGGGGTGTGCAAGTTTTCAGCTAATCACAGTCATCAGGATAAAAAACTTGGAATCCATAACTTGGTTCTTTCGTTTCCTCAAAATGGCACGTGCGTGGCTTTGTCAAGTTGTTCTCTCTCTCAGCTGAATAAAGTTTCTTGTACGTCTTGTTTGTATGATGCTCACAAAACATACTGGTACTGATTTAATCAACTCTATACATACTTTTTCCAAAGATCTGAAGGTTGGAAACAAGTTTTCATAAAGTAAGCAAATAATTTTATCAAACAGTTTCACATGTTTTGTGGCAGAGTTCTCAGAAAGTAGCATTTTTTCCAGATTATTATAATAATCTCGTTCAGAATTCTTAACTGAGTTTTCGTTTATGTGCCCTTCTGCAAGTGACGTTTTATGAAATGAACAGAAAGTTCAATGTATGGCATTGGAAATAATTAATGAATGCAGAAGTAAGTATGTATCTGCTATATACATCATACATTCTCTTTGTTACTTCAATTTTCTCGTTTAGCAATGCAAAATTCTCACATTCACTTTATATCATTTTTGTATAGTGCTAACTAATGAGTTAGCAGTTTGGACCTGGTTTCGAATTCAATTTAAATTATAAAATAAATCTTCTCTACTTTCCTGTTTTATTCCTTCCGCTGAGACTATGCTGTCTAATTTAGGAAATTTTTTGCAGAATTGTTTCTCCTCGTAAAAAATGCCAAAAATATAAAATCATATTTATATAATTTTGTGCTAATAGGCAGAATCAGATAAAAGAGAAAAAAGTGCTGATGATAAAAGATTAAAATGATTCCTTCCTTTGTCAGCAGAATTATTTCAAGTAATTTTTAATTGCTTTTGGATGGCTGATTGTGTGCGAGTATATATATGGCAGCAATGAAAATGACAAAAAGGGAAGAAGAAGCTCTAACAGAAACATAAAAAACAAGCTTATGTGTATATATATGTAATCTATCCTATCGTATAGCAACCAAGTCATCTCGCTGCACCACTATAATAAATTGTGGGATTGCTCATGTCCTTTCTCTGTTGCCTAGTAGCTGGTCATGTACTTTTCTCACTTTCATTCCTATCCCCTCCATCATCGTCATCATTTTTGTGCTCTGTTCTATCATTAATATAACTCGTACATAGATACGATCTATAACTACCTTAGTACCTACACTATTCCTTTTATAATCCACTTACTTAGAAGCATCAGTAAGCTTAAGTAAAGTTAATACAGCGCGCAATGCTCAGCTATAAACCTACATTGATATCATTACCACTACCTATTATACTCATATAGTCAACCAGTCAAGTATTTAGACAAGTTGATGATGATGATGATGTAGTTGAAGGAGGAGGAGAGCCACAAAATTCCATTAAAATTTTGAGAGGTCCAATAACAACAATAATAATAATGAGTGTCTTCATCGAGAAGAAAACTCGTATTTTTACTACTCTGCCTATTCTCCATTTTCTCTTTCCCTGTCCTCCTTGTCGTCTTTGCACTTTTGAGCGGCATTTCAAATAGTTACTACTGCTTAACAGTTGCAAATGATACATGCACATTATTATCATCAGATGTAAGTTTTTCTTCAGAATTCAGGAAAAAAGCGCTCTACATTCCTTTTTTCCTCTTTTTTATTCGCGTTCACCGAACTATGACCGACCACACAGGGAAAAGAAGAAAGCATACAAGTAAAAGAAACCGAACGAGAGAGAGAGAAAAGACAGTTTTTGCTCTTTCTTCCAATACACTCCTCTTGTTCTTATGAAAGAGGAAATGTAGGATGATCATAATGATGATGATGATGCTGGTGATGATGATGTCAGAGTTGGAGAAATGTTTACTCACCAGAAGAGAATAATGGTGTGCGTGGTTGAGAGTAGTAAGGGAGATGGAGAGAAAGAGACGTGCCTCTTGTTAGAGTAAATATAAAATAGAATATTTACGTCTCGTCCAGACTAAAACTTTTTTTTCTTGAAAAAAAAGGAAGAAACCACAAATAAAATGGGATGTGAATGATTCAAGCATGCATAAAAAATAAGTACAGACATAGACTCTCTGCCATACATACAGCAACAGCATTCTCTGCTGCTCTCCTTTTTATTATTCTTTTTGCGGTCCCCAAAGATTTTCCCATTTTTCCTCAAATGATAGTATTCAGCCATGCATGCTCATTAGAAGAAATTTCTTTCCTTTTGCAGAAAAAAAAGAAGAAACACACACACAATACACACTTTTGTATGTATGCAGAGTAGTAGTAGGAGTAGTAGTAGTGCAGTGCACATGACTTGCTAGTCAACGTTGTTATAACGGTTCGCTGAATAACAATGTAGCCCTGCATAAGTATATTACGTATTTTTGAGGAGATGTTACCATTTTTATTATGAGCGGGGAGACGTTGTTATATATCTATTAAATATTATTGATAGGAGGAAAGGAAGCGGTAAAGACGAAGAAAGTAACAAGATTTACTTTCACATTACCACCGTGTCTTGTAATAAGTAGGGTGGAAGAAAGTCTACATGTATATCTGTAGTAATAATAAAAAAAATATAACGAATTCAAGTGCTGCCGGTGGTGGTGGTGCTCTGCTTGCTACTGCACCGCACCACCAACGCCGCCAACAGCATTATTTACTCTTGTGCAGAAAGTGTGGAGTGAAGACTAATTTCTTATGCAAACATTATTATTCCTCACTGCTCGGAAAATTACATTTCCCATTTGCTTTACTAAATAGCCCACCGTCTCAAAACGAAAGACGTAGCAGCAGTGGCATTGGTAGTGGTAGCCTTTATAATTTCCCTTTTTCCACGATACTCGAGTAAGCAGAGAGAGAGTATAATAATATGCCATTATTATTTACTGCGTTGTAGTAAGTAAGTAAGCAGCATATCATCACCACACATCTTATTTTTAGCCAGATAGTTAGACACGAGAAATAGAAGAGAGAGAGAGGAGAAAACGAGTGGGATTAATAATATGCCATTATTATTTACTGCGTTGTAGTAAGTAAGTAAGCAGCATATCATCACCACACATCTTATTTTTAGCCAGATAGTTGGACACGAGAAATAGACGAGAGGAGAAAACGAGTGGGAGGATATGATGGTGGAATATTGGTGAAAGCAGAAGAAATGTACAATAAATGTGTATGATAATGATGGCTGTGCAATAATAGGTATTTATAAAGCTGTATTTATAACTAGGTATTGTGCCTTCGAGAGAAATATTTTTTGAGGTCGTTTCTAGAGTATCCAAACAGAGTCCATAAATAAATACTTTCTTGACATAAAAATGTTTTCATTTGGAAAATGGATAATTAGAATGATGTCACGTTACATTATAACGTGTCTCACATTCTCGAAGCAAGTGGAAATTGTAAGTGTAATGGAAAATCAACCATTAAATTACATTTTGGAAGGTAACAAATGCAGGAGCCGTGTAACAATGGGAGATATATGTTTAACTAGTGACTAGACAAAATGAAGTCTCCATTTATAATTATGGCTATAACTTACTTTTTTGTTTGGTTATGGAGACGACCAAGCCGGAAATAAATGAATTAACGATCAAGTACTCGGAGAAGCGACCTCAATAAATTTTCCAGTGCTTTCACAAAAGCGAAAGCGGTAGAATTTTTTAGGAATAATTTTTTTTCGTTTGCTCATTATAATCTCATCAAGAAAAAAAACCGAACGACTGATGATGCTAGCTGACATTCGAAGAACGCTAGAAGCGGTGGTTTAAAAAAAAAGTTTAGAATAAAACTAAGATTATTCATCAATGAACTTGTCCAAAACAGTTAAAAATGCTGTTAAAAATATGGACGTAAATATAAAAGGACGTAAGTTTGTGGCAACAATGCTCTGAAAGGGCATTTCTTTGATTCCTTTCATTTCTACGTTCAATTCTTAATCAATTTTGTTCCAGCTCAATAAAAGAGTTATTTTTATTTTGGCTGCACCAGGTATCGAACCTAGTATCAGACACACGTGTCTGTCGCGACTTTTACCTTCAAGTTTTCTATTAGTCACTATAAAAATTTCTATATAAGAACATAGTAATAGCTTATTTTCTCCTTTGTGCCACACCCTGTTGATGATTAGATCTGTGTGCGTGGTAGAATATTTATGGAAGCGAAAATTCAGGTGAAATGAGCGAAAAAGGGGAAAGCGAGACCCATCAAGTGTCACGGGTGAGGACACTGATAATGAAGACAAGTGATCAGACATCAACACCATCGTCGTCATCCTGATCACTTTTAGTTTGTGCTCCATTTTACTTTTAAGTTTGCTACGCTTTCTTGATGACTTTTCTCTTTCCTCTTCATTTCATTTGATGTAAACCATCCAAGATACTTTCACTCATCAAGTCACTCTCATTATCAGAGTCGTCAGGCGCAGAGACACATTATTCCACATTTATAAAGCAACCAAGCCTGAGAAACCGCCCAAGTTAATGTGTTATGAAAAGGGCAAGTCAAGCAGGTGTGTAGGATGATAATAATGACCCATAATAAATGCTAGCCAGTATCAACAGCAGTTGTGTAGGTGAGAGTTTATTATGTCGTGACGTGTTTAGTATTCCAACGTAGTTACCAAGTCCTCTTGTCCGTCTTTGCAGACAATTTCACCGTCCAAAACCACGTGGCATGTCCGATTTCGACCATAAATGCAAGTTCGTTGGGTTCTGAACAACCCGCTTCTCTTTCTCTGGGGGAATTTTTTTCCCCACAGAGAAGAAAGTAGGTGAAGTACCGTTTTCAGCTACGTTTATGTAGTACTTTTTACATACATATTTATACCGGGTGTACTTTTTTATTCACTTGTTCTCAAGAACTCGCAGTTCGTTAGTTTATACAGTTATCATCACAAAATTATAACGAAAGGAATAAATTAATGGACCACTATTCCTTACTTTCTTCGTAAGAACGAACCTTGATGAGCGTGAGTGGTATTTTCCTAGGTTTTGCTTAAGTAAGCAAAACACTTCTTCACTACTTCCCTCATTCATTTTCAGAGAAACTTCATCACTTTTCATATATATTCATCTATATTATATCTATTCATTGTTAGCGAATGTATCTTTATACATGTATCAAGGATCGTATTTGCTTTCTCCGCTTCTCATTAAAACGGGAAGGAGGAAAGTAAAATGGAATGAGGAAGAGAAAAGTGAAATTGATCTTGTTCATTCATTCTTTCATTCTGCCGCACAATGATAATGACGATGATAGGACCTTGTCGTTGTCGTTTCTTCTCTGTCCTCTTCATTTCCATAAAAAAGTGGAACGTCACAAGCCGACTTTGTGCACAAACAAGTGCACACGTTAATTTAGTTTTTGGGTAACGTTTGGCTTCACAGTGGTGAGGTTATCTTGGTGTAAAATGAACGACCCCATTTCTTGGCAGAGAGGCAGACACCAAAGCTAACTTTGAGTTGAAGGGTCTCTCTGTGTATTCTTTTGAATGAGCTTCATCATCATCATCGCGGAAGGAAACAAGTCAGAGAAGGGAAATAAGGTTTGCTTAATGATTCATCATCATCCATTCTTCTTCATTCTTCAACATGATAAGCGCGTGGCGAGGTTTGCTCTCTCTCTTCACTTATTCATCCTCATGCATTCTCAGAGGCCGCAGTTTCTAGTGGCAGAGATGCGCAAAGTGGATGGTGAAGTGGTAATGTAATATTTATGCAAATGAGGAACACAATACACGGCATTCTTACGAAATATGTATTATGCCTTGGCCAAAATCTTAACTAGTTCAAAGAAATTTTTGGAAATGGCTTGTCCATTGCAGTGTGGAGATATGTGGCATGCATGCAAGATGATAAACCAGTTTTGTTTAACCAACTCAAGACCAGAGAGGAATGCCCGACATTTCACTTATTTTTTTGGCCATATTTTTCACTGTTGACTTTTGCCATTTTTTATTTCTTGTTCCCACCTTTCGTATCGTATCGTAGCTGAGGTAACGCCATTATTGCAAAAGGCTTAACAGAAAGAAAGTGTTATTTTTATTTGGCTCAGGCACGCTACATGGGAATGAGTGTTGTTGCCCAGTCAACCTTTTTGTCACCTTTTCCATTACGACATGCAGATTGTATTACCATAATAATAGAAGTTGCAAGAGTATTAAATTCCATTTATTTTTTTGTAGCAGCAGCAGGCAGATTTACAAGCAACTGGATGACGATTTACATTTTTTGTTTCTCGAATTTCGCTCTCGATTTGATGGCTTTAGCTGGTTTTTTTTGCTTGTCTTGAAGACAGAACGCCTTTCGTCATTCGTGACATGAAGACTTAAATAAAGTTGTATTTTCACACATTTCAAAATAAATTACCTGTCAACACGCACATTTTTGAAATGTCTAATGGGACTGAGTTCTAAGAAAACTTCAATTTAATGCTAACCTTACTTTAAATATTTTCGATGTACATAGTTATCCTGTCCTTGACTTGACGGCACTCGTTTTCAAATCCGAAAATGTCCTTCAATCTAGAAGGAAAATATAAAGCATACTGGCTAATAAAAGGAAGGAAATGTAAGCATTTTAATGGAAAAGACATGTTTGTTTGTTTGTTGTTTTTTGCAGAAAGTGAAGTGGTACCGTGACACCATGATACTTGACACTGATGGTCGGCGCTTAATGGAAGAGAGAGGTTCGCGGCATTCCCTAATCATCCGCAAAGTCCAGCATTCCGACTTTGGCAACTACTCTTGTGAAGCGTATAACAAATTGGGACGTTCCTCGAAGCATATTGAGCTCTCAGGTGAAGTGGCAAAAACGCACTCACGCCTTTTCCCGTTTTTCCTTCACTCCTTCAACTCTTTCTCTCGAATAGATCTTTCTTTTCTCCGTTTTAGATGTTCACTCTTCATTATATTTTTTAATTGGAGAACATCAAAAAGACATTTTGGATTTATTTTATGTGGTCTTTTATTTTTTTGTGATGATTAGGCAAACCAAACAGAGCAATTTTCCGGAGCGATCCAGTTGGACGAATGAGAGATTCTTTTAATATCACTTGGACAGTTGAAAGCTACTCGCCAGTGGACGAGTATCGATTATCTTATCGGAAAAAGCATGTCAATGAAACTCATGACTTACCTGGACCATGGCTGGACGTTGTGCTACCTGCAGCACCCGGAGAAACGTCAAGCTACTACGAAAGGAACTCTGTGGCCAGAAGCATTTCAACCACGTCAATTCAAAACTCAGTGATTAATTGGAAATCGTACCACATTCGGAATCTAGATCCTGGTATCATTTACGAGGCCAAAGTCACTGCCAGAAATAAATACGGATGGGGACAACCATCCGACCTCTTTCAGTTTAATACCAGGACTTCAGGTAAAAACAGAAACTTCATTTGGCCATTATTTGCTATTACCTACCGTAACACAAATGCATGCCGCTTACACGTAGATTACTTACCTACACACGAAATGCATGTTTGATACATCAGCACACTTTTAGTTAGTTATATAATAAATCAATTAATAATCAACTTTCCATTTGTACTTTTTGCATAATACTTAATCTCTCAATCGGCTTTTACCTGTAATTAATGTAATTGGTCAAATTAAGTTCCCTTTGATTTCGCATGAAACGACTAATTACCCGGGTCTTTTATTGCATGATTGCGTTACACAAGTCTTCCCAAATGTGTTTTAAATTCGTTTCCAAAGAGGAAAACTAGACTTTCCTTGTCTATCAGCCTTGGTAAACTGTAACTTGTACAACGTTGTTTATAAATGGCATGGATTTTTTGTTTGCACTAAACAGATCATTATCCTTACGAATCATCCCCACAACATGACGTTTTATCAGGTTAGTAATATTTGAACATTTTTCTACATTTAGTACACAATGTTACACACAATGAATGATTCGCGATTAAAAACATTCTACATTTTATTATAATTCCTCGATAAATAAGTACCAAACAGACGGCGGTACTGTGTAAAAGCGAATGTGCTAATTATATAACTGGCTTGAATGATTTAAAATTGTTGACAGTATCTGGTTTTCTTATTCCTGAATGATGAATAATTTTTGTTTAAAAATATAAATGTGGGAAAATTAAGGTGCTTACGGTGTTTTGAATACTTTTATATTTGCTTTGACCGATTATCTCTGAGCATTCCTGTTATTTTTTTTAAATTTTATTTTAGAGCCTGTAAGTTCGTGATATGAGGATCACATCCCCCACTTCTTTCGCTCGTTCAGTCCATCCGTCGACCTTATCGATAGTGATACCCGTTTTAAGTCTTGTAATTATCGCTTCCGCGATTCTTTCTGGTGAAAGCGTGCTACTCCTTCCAACGTCCCCACAGGGACATTCCTCCATAAACACAACTACTAAATCATCTTCCCACCAACAGCAGCAGCACTCAGCAGAAAGAGAAAGTCTCATCGTCAAGCTCCAAGAGTAAAACTGGAGCGGGGAAAGAGAGACAGTCTGCTTCCTCAGTCGCCGTACCAACAATGACGTCCGCTTCGGCAGAGTCTTTGTTGCCGTCGCGTTTCCTAGTACAACAACAAGGACCCCAAAAGAATGCCATTGTTAATGTCACACGCAGCAGCATTCACTATCCCCATTTCCTTCCTAGACCTCCTGACTATCATCGCCAAATTCATTGCATCTCTTGCTAATTTTAAATCATATATACATACAACGCATGACCTTTATATGATATAAAATATTTTATATAAAAAAAATACTGCGAACTTGGAAAGTAGATACATAACAAGAAAATCTCATTACCTACATACACGTGTACATAAATACCTTCTCCGTGACTAAAATGATGTCCTGTCAATAATGTAAATATTATCATAATGTACAAAGCAAAAATATGATACATATTACGATAAGATGATTAAGAATGATTATTCCAAAGAATCTCATAGTATACGTCTAAACTAACTAAATAATTTTTTTGTTAATATATTCATCTGATTTTAGAGTCATTTTTTTACGTTTGTAGTAAAATATTTCAGTTTTGTTTAGAAATGTGTTTTTTTACTGTAAATATTACTTAATAATTAAATTGTACATGTTATATACATCACAACACATAAAACATACATCTTTCATACACAAAATACTCCAAAGAAAACCATAAAAAGAAAGAGAGGAATTTTTCACCAGCTCTAGTCATGTCAGTTGAGAAAGACTAAAAACCCATTTTTAAATCGGAGTGGTAAGTACTTCAAGTTTTTTTGCAGCAGTCAGTAAAAAGTGGTTGGTAATTTTTTTGCTCTCTCTCTCTCTCTCTCAGCTATAACCTGGGATTGGTAAAAATGGATAAAAATTCCATTTTTCTTTTGTACACACAATTCACACAACACACATGACTCTATTGATATTTTATTTC
>JAHZMV010001570.1:0-12111 GCA_027743765.1 Coecobrya sp. COE2 | reverse complement strand
CTATGAAAATCGTGCTGCTCGTTTTGTAGTTCAATACATGTCATCATCACTTTATGAAAAAAATTAATGAGATGAGCATCTCTCCATTCTCTCGCAGATATACGTGAGTACTTTCTCTGTTTTTTCTCTTTCCTTCCATTTGTCTGTGCTACGTGACTATTTCAATAGTTTGCTTCTCAGGAGAATGTTGGAACTAGGTGAGCATCCGAACCCATGACCTTGTCATTGCATAAAAGTAAACTTCAGCGTATGAAAACCATCCAAAATAATTAAATATTATGTAGCTATACGGTTACCATTCTTATATTGTCACTCCAAAAAGATGGAGAAAATTCAAAATAACTCACAGAGTGAGAAATGTTCAAAGTTATTGCCCCAGCCAGCTGGAACCTCCCATTCTTCTGGAAACGGGGGAACACTGCTTTTTTCTCCGCTGTTTCCATCACAGAGAGCACGCATTTGCAACATGTTCAAGTTTCATGTATTTCTCCTTCAAACAACGTTTCTCACCGTTTGCTACCACTTACTCTTGGTCCCATTCCGATTTGCGAGAAAGCAGACAAAGTCATCATCATCCTCTTCGAGAAAGGAGTACTTTATCCAGTCAAATATCTTTCAACAGGTACGCATTGGTAAACATGTAAATAAACAGATAATTCGGAACTTGAAGGAAAATCTTGAACTTTGACAGCATTAATGTATTCACTTTGATTGGATCTGGGAATTGGTTCGTTTTGTAACCTTATTTTTAGATTTTGAGTACCATTCTTATTTTCGTATTGATCACATATTCTCTCCTCGACATACGATCCATTCTGGCAACGAGTCTTGAAGAGAAACCAGAGAAGGCTTTTCTTTACGCGGATACACTCTGCCTTCGCTTTTTCCCTCTTTTTTGGATGGCCACGTTCTGGCTGAAAAGAAAGCACTTTGTCAAACTTCTGGCCGCCTGTCAAGGAAAATATCAGTCATTATTAGAGCAACCAGTTAGAGCATCCCTGCCAAAGGCTCCCTTGACATGGCTAATAAATCTGGTTCTTGTGTCAGCCATCATCAAAGTGGTATACAGTTTGGTCAACTTTGGATATCCCAGACCGGACGAGATTTTACTGTTATTTTGGAGGTCAAGCCATGTACACACTGCACTTGAGAGAAAGACCAGATTCGTTGAGTTTTGACGAGTTGTACAGTTCCAAGTACATTTTTGGTGGTTCCATAATAGCAGCAACTATTTCTGGACTACTTTTGTTAATGGAAGAATTCTTTGATATGTTTTGCGTCATTGGAGCTGTAATGATGTATGCTGTTTGTTGTCATTTCTTTGACAAGGTAGAAAAACTAGCCTATGATGATGATGAGGATGATTTCAGATCTGGCTCTCAGGTACAAGAGAAAATATATACATTCTATTTGGATGTTTTGTTTTTTTACCCAATTCATTGTAAAGAAAATAATGGTCCGATTCATGTTTTCTTTGACGATGAGTTTTCCATTTTCATCTTTTCATGAACCGAAGCAGTCATTATTGCCAGTCCTGAGAGAGCTTTCGAGAAACTATATGGACTTGGTCGCAATGTCTGACATAATCAATGAAATGTTCGGTATTCCTGTTGTCCTCTACTATCTCAGCTCTTATCCAACTTTGGTCTGGATGGTGTTTGCTCTATTTAAGAATAATGATAATCCCGCCTTTGTTCTTTACTGTACACACAAAATAGTCATATTTATTATTTTCAATGCTGTTGCATCCGAAGGGAGCTCAAAGGTAGGTATTTGGTGAATCCTTTTATACTACCAGCTTTTACAGCTAATGGAATTCATAAATAAGACGTCACTTTCACTCCTCTACTCGAGCTTTCCCTTTCCAATCCCATCTTCTATGCTGATCCAACAAAAACTTTTTCTATTTCCCATGTATTTTTATAACCTTCGTCGCAACCTTTATTTTTCTGCAAGTTTGCTTATAGAAAAATACATATTTACCTATACACACCAATTTTTAGGTAATATTTGCACGTTTTTCACGTTCGACGTGCTCTTATGTTGGGAAAAAGATTTGTCAATTTTTCTTCTTCCCCATCTGCCCTATTCAGGTGCAACGATACAAGTACTGGCTGTTTGAAATGTCTGTGTCAGATTTTCTTTCTGACAAACATGGAAAATCCCATTTTCCTGGAAATAATGAGGATACTACAAGGATATCACAAATGGGTGCTCTTACAAGAGAATTGGATAATGTACAATCATTTCTAAATATCATGCATAGGCAAGTAAACTCTGAAGTGGTGGGGCTAAAAGGATACAAAATTTTCATTGTGACATACAATCTCATTGGAACGGTATGAATTAATTATTTATAAAATGCTCAAACTAGAAATTCCTTTTATGTACACTATATATTATTCATGAAACTATAATCTTGAAAACACTTTAAGAGTTTAACCTAATTACTGCCGCCTATTTTAACGATTATAATATGCGCTGCTGACCTGCTGGAATCTTTTTCAATTTCATTATAGATGCTTGGTTTTATAGTGACATTTGCCATAGTCATGCTACAGTTTGAAAGCGACAAGAAAGATGCCTGCAAGTCTATATCAATCTCATCATCGTTATCTAACAATGTCACATTTGTTGAAGAAAACGAATTCCTGTAGCAGGATAAGGGAAACAAATGTGTATTTTCTATTGTCATGCAATTCTTCCTCTTACATCATCCATGCCTCCTGTAGTCACCGTCTCCCCCTCTACCACCACCATCTTTCTCTTTTGCGTAATAGAAACAAACATCAGTTGCATAAAAAATCCCTTCAACATATGGCACAACCAGAACCACCACCAACCTAAATGCATAACGACTGCCACTTATTTCTCTCTTTTTTCTCATTGCATTTAGTATATTGGTTACACTTTTCCCTTGCGCCCCTCCTTCTTCCCAGCGAGATCTCCAGGAAAGAGAAAAAATGCAGGATAACAAAAGTAGATTAAGCCTCTCTTTGTGCTGGTCTTGCATTTTAGATCAAAGTAAATAGCAAGTTACTCTTTTAGCTGACTAACTTACTTTACTTGACTATTTCTTCTGCTTTTCATATTTGCATTAGATCTTCAGATCTTTTAGTCAAATAGTCAAGTAGCACATGTCTGTTTTAACTTTTCTCGTTCCGGCAAAAAATTGCTTTCGCCTACGTATATCCGGTCCTTCCAACTTAACTCGCTGCTGTTTTATTAATGTTACTATGTGTTGCTGTTGATTCCACGACTGACTCTGCCTGCTGGTTCCACATCAACAGACCAGCATGAGCTTTCCTACAACAAACACGTTACCACACTCCCTCTTACAAGTTTTCTCTCCTTTTCTTTTACTTTCTCTAACAGTTTTTGTTTGTGACTCTTTGCCGAAATAAAAAGGGGAAAATGCAAGATGAAAGCTGTGCATGATATCATTTTATATAACATCTCTACTTTCTCCACCGCTGCCATCACCACCACAACCATCATGATATCAATATCAGTTTAGTTAGTACGTTTCTCTCCAACAAACTCCAAAGTGAGCACTGACCTTCTCTCAGTGTTGGTAGTAGGGAGACTTAACATGCCAACTAGTTCACTCTCAGCAGCAGAGACAGCATCATCGCTGTCAGGATAATATGACTTTCATCATTCCGCTGTTGAGTTGTTCATTTCGTATTAGTCAGCTTCCCTGACAACAACAAGTTAGCAGAGTGTCAGTCATCCACTCCGACAACAAAGAAGGAAAAAATTCCAGTTAGTCTTTACGAAAAAAGTGAACTACGCCCTTGGCAAAAAATTAAGTTTTCCAAGCTAATATTATTTCTTGTGTTGGTATAATATTCCTCATGTTGTCACTGCTGTTTGTGGATTCCATTAGAATATTATTAGATTACAAATGTATTACACAAGAATCATAATGCGTGCATCCTCATCTTCAAACAACGCAGTGGCAACAACGAAAAATGCACTGGGACTCGTGAGAGAAGATAGTGAAAGTATTGAGCAAAATGAAAATAGCAGCTTTCCCTGGAGTCGCTCTTTGTGCAACTCTTTTTTGCCACTTTTCGCCAAACAAGCACCTCCAGCTTCTGAGCAAAGAAATTGTTTTAAAGTGTTTCTCCTGTTGGAAGCGTACCTGAATTTTTGTTACTACCTCTTTCTCATCCCTTTTCGGATTGCGAAAGACTCGAGAGGAATTTACCACGTTAGATGGAATTCTGTCCAACAGGTAAGAACGCAAAATAATATTATAAACTAGAGAGGGAAGAACTAAGCAGATTGTAGTTTTATGAAATATCATGAATACACATATAGGTAGCTTTGTATTATTTAAATTGGCTGCAAGATTTGGTGGATGAAAAATTGTAATTGCAGATTCTCAGTACGGTATCTCGTAACCATCATAACGCTTTTCTCATTACTCGACTTGCGGCATTATGACAAGGAATATAATCTGCGAGAGAGACCCGATCAAACTTTCCAGTACGCCACAATTTTTATTGTGCATTGGATTCCGCTCTGTTGGATGATAATATTTTGGCTGCGACGTGGTCGTTTTGTCCAGCTTTTAGAAGTTTGCCAAAGTCGATATACTCAATTTCCCGGATGCAATAACGAACTTGATACGAACCACGGATATACCCGTGCATACTACTCTATACTCAAATGGGCATGGATGCTGAAAGTTATGATTGTGTTGATGGTAACGAAAAATGTGCTTCTGATTTACAATGAGATTTGCAGCGAAGGCTCCCTCCTCAAATATTTGGATTCGCAAGGGAAGCGATTTTTGTACGACATTTGGATGGAGAAATCAGTGAAAGTTTCAGAAAGCCCGGAAATATTATCTACAATTGGGTATGTGGCTGCACTGGTGCGTTTCATCCTGGAGTTTGTCATTTACATGTTTGATCAGTGGTGTTTGACAGCTGCAGCCATGGTATTCGTTACCTGTCACCATTTTCTGGACGATTTTCGAAAGATTGCGAGCAGTGAGTGGAATGATGGGGAGGCTCCTACAGGCTCCAGAATGGAACAGCGGCTGAGGCAAATTTCCACAACTTATTTGGACATGATGGCGATTTTGGAAGGAATAAACAGAATTTATAGTCCTTGCATCGTCATGTTTTTCATGTACTTGTATCCGCTCTTCATTTGGAGTGTTTTTGACTCGGTTCAGAATAATTCATTGATTGAGAACCTGATACGGATCCATGATATGGCAATGTTATGCATTGTGACAGGCATTGCGGCAGAAGCGAGTAGCAAGGTAAACTGGAAAAGAGATTTCGGGGAGATGTGATACTCGTGTTTGGATTTGGAAACTTTTGCAATTAAATCCCATTTGACGTGTCTATTTTTACTCTTTCATTTTCCTCGCTATTAGGTGGAGGTTTTCAAGCAATGGTTATTTGAAACAGCCATGACAAACTTACCCACTGGGGGTGGGAATGATGGCAGCCATGATGCACTGCTTCGCCTGACAACCATGCACCGGGAAGTAAGCTCAGACGCTGTGGGGCTAAAAACAATTTTCTTTACTGTTACATACCGTTTCGTGGCGTCTCTTATAGGAATCGTCTGTACATATTCTATAGTGATGTTCCAATTTGTAATGGATCCGAGAAAGGCTTCATTTGGTAGTGATAATAATATTAATCATAGTGTGAGCGTAGAAGCTCATGGCAACTCTTCATTTTGCAACTGCACATGCTAAAACTTATTTTGTAACGAGTGATGATGATGACTCAACTCAAGTATTTTCTAAAAAAATATTTTCCTTTTAACAAGATGAAATGTGTATTTGCTGGTAATAAACCATAAACCATTTATTCTTCTGCGTACCTAATATAGTTAATGCGTGTAATTATATACTTAGAACAAACAAGAAACTTTTGTGTATATGGAGAATTTATTAGGTGGAAAAGTAATAATCAAATAAACAAGTGTGTACTCATTCATCTGTACTGCATTAAAGCATTGAAGCTGCTAAAAGCCCACATATTACTTGCGTCATCATTACCGTTGGTGAGCATATATTTGGATCAGGGTAGACATTGCTAAAAGGCTGAAGGAAGCTCACTGGAAGGAAATGTGTCTCAATAGATACGCCATAACTTTTTCCGTCATATCTGAATTTGAAACTCATTCGTTTGGATTACTCGTAGGCGAAACTTTTAAAAATGGAAACAGTTTTCTTTCAACTCGTGCTATTTATGACAGATTTATTTTTGTGCAAAAATATGCATGCCTGTTTTCAAATGATCGATGATGATATGCATGCATTGTATAATTGTATATTATATGCAGTTACCTGGACTAGGCCATTATAAAACGTTATAAGGCGCCTATAAAGTCATTAAGATGAGACATAATAATTTTGTCATGTCCGTCTGACAGTCTCTAAATACTTAATGTCTCACAGAAACTTTGACTTTAAAGATTTAGCAAACAGGCTTATATTTCTCGTGCTAAAAATAAAATTAATCTCATTTATGCCTCACAGGTCACGTACGTTGTGAATTATTCCTTTAGTAAAATTGGTGATGTTGCAAATATCTTGTTTAAAATCTTACTAATCTCATTAGTGCGTTATGCAAACTGAAGGGAAGTAAACTAAATTCGCTTCATTATTTACGGTCGTCCCACGTTTAAAGAATAAAGAGTTTGTTACGTTTTCAGATCAACTAAATTTTCTCAAACTTTTCTTCCGCCACTTTTCTGAATATCTTTTACAACAAAGTGTAGGAGTCTATGTATGTCGCTTGATGTAAGTACTAAATGAATTAAGACGAAAATCATCAAAAATGGAAAATGTTGTAATTACAATTTGCTCAACTTTTCAAAAACAATATTTGCACACAGTTAGTTGCTAGCTAGTCATAAGCACTAGTTCTTCGTTAAACTTTCTTTGCACAAAAGCACAAAGTGCAATAGTACCTATAAATTGAACAAGAAGACCCGACGAACTTTCACTGTCGTCTCCAGAGAATCTGAATAATTTTTTAAATGCACACGTGCTGGCTGTAACAGTAACCATGACCGCTATTACTACCGCTGTTTACCTATCCAACAAGGAAATTGGGTTTTCCAATAATTGTATGTATACACAGTATAATATTCCCTATTTCCCTAGTGGCCGCAATAAAAACTTGGTCATTTTCATCCTCCATCCATTGTCATCTTCACTTTCCTTTGACCTTCAACACTTCCTCTTTCCTCCAATTACTTTTCTGAAGAACGCCAATATTATTATATTCATTAAATTTTTCCTTGTGCTGATTTTCCTGTAAGCCTGCTCAAGCACAAAATCCGGTAGTCCGCACAGGATACAATTACTCTGTCAAAACAAACATACCGAAACGAAATTCGACTCTTTATCCCTTTATTGCTATTGCAGCCAGTAGCTTTTATTGTTGTGGTAAGGGCTTATTGGTACTGGATCTACTGGTAAGTGAACCCACTTTGTGGTGACGGAAAATTGAACTTAAAACCTGTCCATGGCTTTCTCAAAGTCATCGGAAACACTATACAAGCCCCAATCCTTGTTCATAATATCATGAGTCAGTTTCCGTTTTATTGAAATCACAATGACTCGTGGTTCTCTACTAGCTTTTCTTCATTTTTGGGGAAACTGCATTTCTCCCAGAAAAGCGAAGGCAACACGACACATAAAAAGCCTAAAAGTGTGTCATACACAGGGGCAGCGGCAGTGCATGACGGAATTGCGAAACTTGCTAGGTGTGTGGTTGTGTCCTGATATTAACGATAATAGGTGTCTCAATAGAAAAGAATGATAATAAAATAAAAATATTATGGAATTTGCAAAGAACTGATATGATATATATGTGCACTTTTCCGGCTTTCACTTCTATAGTGAGTTGTAGTAGTGATATGAAATCAGGGCTCTCAACGGTCGTCTTACGGGAAATCATACGCCTGAGAAACAATTTGGATCTGTTATGTAGTATGAGAAATGAACTAGTAATTCTGCTATCAACTGGAGTGTAAATGAAATATGATATTGTGCTAAATACAATAACTGCTTCCGAATCGCCAATAAAATTCGAGTGTTATCAGGCATAAAATCTAAGTAATTGCGACACTTTAATAGCCCAATAGTTCTTTTTTATTTAGTCATGTTTTGGTCATTAAATACGTAAAATTTGTAGAGCATGAGAAATTTACATAATAAAAGAGATATATTCATTTTATATTTTTTTGTTTAGGCACGCATTGCCTTCTTGATCGATTCAACCATTTGTAGCGCAATTTGATAGCCCTGTTGAATCCCTTCCTGCATTTTTTCCACGGAAACACCATGTGCCAGCATATATTTCCCGAAAGCTGCTCGCAGATCGTCTGGAGTTTTTCCTAGCTTTCCGGCAAACTCCTTTAATTTATCTTCCATGGTTGTGTTGGATGGATGGGAATGAGAAACATGCCTCCGATAATGATGATGATCTTTTATATCCTTCCCTCCGTCCCCGATAGAGGCAATATTTCCAGATGACGGTGGTGTTAATGATGCTGTAGAATCTGAAATGATTTAATGTGCTAAGGAATGACAGTTTTCAAATAACCTTTGGCAATAATACGAAGGGCTAACCTTGTGCAATGGAAGTTGTCACTAGGAATAAAAATACAACGGTTGCTAGAACCAAAACGAATCTTGCTCCCTTCATTTTATAGATCTGTCACAAAACCAGTATCGGCAATGATAAAAATGGCAAATGGGTGTTTTCTGTTCCTTGCTTTCCACTCTGATGAACCGACCTACTTTGATTCTTTTATTATATACTCGACATTAACAGTAGTACTTTGTTGATTTCAGTTTTTTTAGTTTTGGTTTCAATGGATTAAGTGATTTACTATGAGTCTAATTAAACTAATTGATAAATAATACCGCGGCATGAATTTGTCATCATTTCATTGAAATTGATTCGGTGAAGTTTAAAACATTTTGGTTAAATTCCTTCAACACACGCAATGTGAGTAGTAGCATTATATTAAATTCTCTATGCACTTTAATGCGATATATCGCTGGAGGACAGAGAGCTGCGTACACAAAAACATCAAACTCATTAAAGATTCAGTTACCATTGTGTATTGCAAATAGGCTTAATGGTGCTTTATGTACCTATTTAATATTGTTTTGAAACACAATTGAAACTGGTATACTTACATAAAACCTGTGGGTTGAATAATAAATTTGGGTTCTATCAGCTAGAAATTGAATGATCAAGCATTTTGTTTACCGAAATAGAAAACACGTTCTCATGAAATCATACTCCCATGTCAAACTTCATCCTTCATCCATTAACAGGTACGCAATGCTGAATACATGGAACACATCTCCCTGTTCCCATACCGATTATCCCATACATTGTCAACTCTTTAATGAAATGAAAATAAAGCATTGTCCCACATGGATTTGCACTAAAGTAGAAACCACTGAAATTTACAATGGATAGGTAAATCATCTCAACTACCTAAAGGTCCATTCTATCGTGCTTACAGAGAGAAGACAACAAACTGAAAAAAGTAGACAATTTATGCCAGTCGCCAATGTGCTGTACAAGCGTTTTCTATTGTATTCATCTATAAGTAGGTATTACGTATATTCATTCAAAGGATTATGGAATGTAGGTACTACCTAATCAGCACAAAAAAATAATCAATCAGGACCAGAACCAGAACTAGCATGCTGAACTGATTATTATGAAAAGAAGTTTTATATCTACTCAACACAGTGATTGATGCATGTCTGAGCGCTGGCAAAAAAATGTTGCGTGTTATCTTTAAACTCTAAACAAAACAGCTTGACTCTTTCCACCGATACACATTACGAATACGTGAATAACACATGCCGAGAACATTTTGCATGAACATGCCACAATGCATAGCTATGTTACATGAATTATTATCAGACATTTTGTGCTCTTCAAATGATTTCACTTTTTAATTTCTCAAAAACACTCCACAAGTGTATATTCACTTTTAGTTACAGGAAAGCAGTAATTTTGTTAATTTGCTAAAAGTATACTGGTGAATTTAACTTTGAATTAAGAAATTATAACAATTAGTTAAACTTTTGTACAATTTTCCTAATTACAAAATTACGGAAAATGGATAGACAACACAGTTTGGAAACATTACAACCAGAATTGACCAGCCGACCACTTCGATGGGGAATCATCAGTGCTGGTAAAATCAGCAATGATTTTCTTGTGGGAATGGGTACACTAAATCCTCAAGAGCACACACCCATCGCTGTAGGAGCAAGGCGTTTGGCTGAAGCTGAAAAGTTTGCAAAGGAGCATGATATTCCCAAGGCATATGGGTCTTATGATCAAGTTTTTAATGACCCTGAAGTCGGTAGGTCCCATGTCACCAAAGCTTTAACTTCAAATTTTAATGTTTTCTTCTGTCACAAATAGTCTTGCCCCTTTTTAAGATGTCGTTTACATTGGAGCAATACATCCTGTCCATTTGCCCTTGGCTAAGGCCGCCCTGGATGCAGGAAAGCCTGTTCTCTGTGAAAAACCACTTTGTGTCAACGTTCGTGAAACAAAAGAGTTACTGGCACATGCCAAGTCTAAAAATTTATTTTTCATGGAAGCATTATGGGTTCGCTTCTTTCCGGCATACCAAAAGCTACGGGAACTTTTAGGTTCAAATGCGATAGGCGACGTAACAAACGTGTTTATCTCCTTCGGTGTACCACTTGGGAATGTTGCAAGATGCAAGCTACTTGACATGGCTGGTGGAGCTACAATTGACATTGGAGTGTACTGTGTACAATTGGCCTTGCTCGTGTTCGGGAAAGAATCTCCTGTAGAAATCCTCAGTAGTGGAAACTTGAACGAGTCTGGTGCTGATGAAATGGGAAGCACAACAATCAAGTTTTCCAATGGAGGATTAGCCACGTTTATCACCAGTTACAAGTCAATGATGCCAAATGAAGCTTTTATCATTGGTACTAAAGGAAATATAAAGGTTAACGGTTGGAAGAATAATTTTGAGAAAATTGGTACTAAAGTACGCTTTACATATACATGTACATGTAGCTTATATGATTAACTTGGACTGGTTTCAGCTTCATTCGCCATTCTGGGCAGCAACTAAATTAGAATTGTGTTCAACGGGAGAAATTTTTGAGTATCCGGTACCGGTGGGAGCAAAGCCCATCAATTTTTGGAACACTACTGGATTATCCTATCAATGTATTGAAGTCCGAAATTGTTTGATACAAGGTTTGCTTTATAAAATCAATGTGCTATTAAATGTATATCTGTACCACAACCAAACGGATTGTCCTAATAATTATGTTTTTATGTTGGATTTCATTAGGAAAAGTACAAAGCGATATTGTGAGCCATGGGGAAACATTAAGACTAGCAGAAATTCTTGAAACCGTTCGGAAGCAACTTGGAGTTGTATACCCTCAAGATAAATGAATAAAATACCTGTTTCAAATATGAAATATGTATGATTTACTTTTAGAATAAATAATACATAAAAACCTTTGTGCATTCTTTTTTTTTGCTGGGAATAAATAGTGATCAAATTTCAAAACGCTGATTTTATGCAGTTTTATAACGTTGCAAGATCGGTACTTTCCATCATTTATTTTTTCAGTGCTTTTTTATCTTGCTTGAGGTCAAATGAACAAACTGAAAGGGTTAACGACAATGGTGATAGTTATAAGTTATATAACAGTCTTCGACAATACCACTTGTAATGCATATTATAAATTCTGGGTACCACTCATGGACAATGTGATTTCATAATGCGGTTCTCAGTCTATATTTCAAAATTCTGAATTAATTGGCACTTCTTTGAACAAAGAGGAAAGCTGAACATCAGTTTATCCCTATAGGAACTTTTTTGGGGTTACCTGAGACAGAGTTTTCCCAGCTCGTTTTAGTGATAAAAACATGCAGTTTATACACGAAAAAGGTATACCACTTTTTTATCGACATTTCCATAATGCACCATATTTATATGCTTCATCAATGTTGGAAATATGAAAATTATTACAACGACCAAACTTTAGGGACGAGTCGGAGTTGGGTTGAAAGGATCAACTAAAGAAAG
>JAHZMV010001569.1:0-30714 GCA_027743765.1 Coecobrya sp. COE2 | reverse complement strand
CTTCTGTTGGTAACAAAAGATACAGATTATTACCTTACAACAGCTCATCATAGTATGCCATATAATATTGTATTTGATAAACGGATCAAACAAACAAAAATTCATAACACTGTCATATAAAGTGAATGCTAACGCATCATAAAGAGCTTGTAACCTGACATCTTGCCCAAACTATTCCGCATGATCGCACTTGGCTTGAAGCTATCTATGAATGACGACGTGGGATGTTGTTAATGTGACTGAAAGGCATAATAATGAATAAAATTACTGCAAAAAATACAAAACTGAATACTTAAAAATTAAACGCACATCCTACTACTCTTATTACAAGTGTGCTACTATTGTAAGTATTGCCATTCAAGTTCAAATTAATCTGACTCCACATTTACATTAGTATTCCTGTCTCACTCACCACATAATCCATCTATCCATCCATCCATTCCTATTTCAACTAACTTTTCGCTTTGAAATAGGAATAATTCACATATTATTTCTGATGTTTACTATGCATTATTATACATTTTATCATGCAAACAATCTATGTGCCAAAAGATGATTATTGTTAACAAATAAAAATAAAGAAATAGGAATGATAAACCTTTATGGCTTATCAATATTCTGCAAACGATTAGCTGTTTTTCCTTATTCACAAATTGAACTTCGAAGTAGCTTAAAGGTAAAGGAAAAAAATGAAGCATAATCGTTAGTAATTCAAATCGCATTAGTAATAACAATAATTTTTTGACTGCTGCTGCATATTCTGCCAGGGTAAATTTGAACCTACTGGTACATATTAAATATGACCAGTAAATCAGCTTCGACAACGTACCAAGTCTTTATAATTCACAAAACACTGAATATTATTCAACTATATTCTTGCTGAAACAACTTTACGAGCGACATTTCATAGTAATTCGTTATGATTAATAACAAGTGAACTGGTCAAGGTGCTTGTTCATGTCAAAAGCAATGCCAAAGATATTCATATCACTCATCCCACTGTGAAATGGAAAAACTCCAAGTCCGTCTTTCCTTACCTCTTCATGGTGATCATCAACAAAAGATTACTGTTTGCAGAGAGATGTGATACAGGAGAAATATTTTCTTTTCTACAATGATGGTCGTGATTATGGTCAGGTATCCCCACTTTGACTGTATTCCTTCTTTCCAAAACGGCAAGAACATCAATAATCGAGAAAAACTTTGCTTTATAGTTTTCTCCTTTTTGCCCATAACCACCAGAGCAACTTACCAACTCGCCAAGCTGCATTTGCCAGATGTTACATGTTTTTCTCGTCTATGCAAAATTTTCATTGCAGTCTCTTCAAGAAATTGTGGCAGGCAGTGCATCATTATCATTACCGCTCAAATGCTAGAGCTAACTCACCAAAAGCCCAATCGATTTCTCACATACGGCCAGCTATTTTCTGTCTTTTCTACATTTCAGCTAGTTATCTCACGGCCAGTCAAACAATGAGGGAATGAATAAAGAAATATAAGATATAGAAACCGCTCCCAAAAACTTGGTTGAGGAGAGTGGAGTGGAAATTATTGTCATTTCTATCCTTTCTACCTTATCAGTCTTAACGCATGCTGCTTACTCTACGCATTGCATATCTATTAGCCTGCCACACCAAAGTAAATTATCATGTTTCTAACTTTCAAATGTATGGACTGCAGGCATGAACGAACAAAAATAAGAAACCAACTTTTGTCAGTCCGTCATCCTCATCAGCTAGCAAAGTAGGCTGTTTATCATTATCATTTGATTACATGCATGAAGTTAAATAAAGAATAATGAGAAAAAACAAGCCGTGCTTTTTCCATATTATAAACCATTTTCAATACTTAATTAAGAAATTCCTCAAATGCTAAAATTTGCTTTGTGAAAATGGGATGACCAAGCCCACCAACGTGTTGACTGATATAAGACAGAGACAGGTAAACTTGTCATGTCACATAATTTAAGCTGTACTCTTTTATTTCTTACCTCAAATCTTCAAATTCATAATTATATACCCTTGCAAGATGAACATGTAAACTTGATTTCCCTCTCGTTTTCAATTTACTTGGCTTAAAAAGTATCGATAAACTGGATAAAGAAAAGTCACACTTGACGAACATAACAGCACTAATGAGGAGCATAACTGCAACTGATAAAATCTGATCTCAGTGGAACTGGATTGTACCCTACCTATTACCACTACACTGACATGAGTTTACAATTAACTGGTATGATCATCATCCAATTCACTGTTTACAGATACCCCGTATCTTTGTATTATATACCACACTCATTGTTGGGTAAACAACAATGATAATATACAACAACTGTAAATATTGTAAAAAGTGGAAATGTGGGCGGATAGAGGAATTGAGCAATAATAGATGGAGATCTTGCCAGGTTTACTTTATTCACGCTGTCTATAAGTTGTTTCTTTTTTAAACTTTTTTTGTCAGACTCAGTCGTATTTACAGCTACTTAATTATTTATGCCAGACCAGGTCCTGGTCCGGACTCCCAATTAAATATACACATCCCTTTACATTATCATTATGTATGTGAAGGAATGAATTTTAACTGAGAGGACGTGATCAAAAAAACTGGCTATGTAAAAGTGCACAAAAATTGAACCAAGGACGACAGGTAGCATTTGTCTCATTTTATATGAACGGAATACATAGTGCAAACACAGGAAAAGCCAAGAAAGCAAATGTTATGAATCATTATGGACCTTTCATATTGTTACGCCAAAGTCGTATATATTTTTTGAGCTCAGCTAAAACCCTTTAGGTAACTTGTTCAACAATTTATTCATTCCAATGAAGTCGAACACGGTAGAAGAAAGTATAACATACGAAATATATACTCATGCATGAGTATTTTTAGCTAATAATCAAGTTACCAGTCAAACGAAAGGCAAAAATCCAAATCAAACTTTTTTGAAAAAAAACAAAGCGGAACAAACAACAAAGTTGGAATGGAGGTAGAAATTTGGTCTTAACCTGTAAAGCCAGTTCGTTGACTAATTTCTCTGCAAGTTTGATCTCATTGACCTGCTGCTGACCAGCGTTTAGAGCATTGAGTGCTGCGGCTGCAGCCACAGCTGCAGATGAAATTCCTCCAGGAGATGATGAAGAATTAGGGACTGTAGTTGATCCTCCGCCAACACCACCGCTGCTGCTGGTGGTAGCATTGGCATTAGCAGCAGAATCAGAAACGGCAGAATGACCATGCCCACCACTACTACTGCCCGATGAAGTATTAACAGAAGATGAGCTATTGGAAGAACAGGAATTATTTGGCACTCCTAAGCCAGAAGATGAAGTGGGAGCAGTATTACTGCTGCTCGTGTTGGGAGCCGCTGTGGACGCTGCATTGCTTGCAGCTGCAGCGGCTGCAACTCCTTGCTGCCACATTTCCTGGTTCATCTTTAGAAGTCTCTGTGTCACTTCCGACATTACCAGATCATCGATCGGGGACATTTCCATGAGTTTGGACGCTGCGGCTGCCGCTGCAACCATTCCAGGACTATTGTTTTGCGATGCAGCTGCAGCCATTGCGGTTGATAAACCCGTGGCCAGTGCACGAAGTTGTTGCTGTTGTTGGGCTGCCAGTGTGAGAGCATTGCTATTGTGGCCACCACTGTTTCCAGTGACAATGCTATTTGCCATTGACACTGCCATTGGTAAAGACATCGGGAGTGACATGGGAATTGTTGTGGAGGGTTCTGGACTACCGGGAGGGGAGCCTGGGGAAGGTGGAGGGGAATCCGGGTCTGGGGAACAGGGATCATTTTTGGCGCTACTTGTCAATGCTAATGCCAATGCAGCTGCAGCCGCGGCTTGTGCTGACATGGAAGATTGGGATGATGGACTTGTACTTGGACCTGTGAGGGAGTTGCTGCTAATTGGCACCATTGATTGTTGCTGATGTTGTGAGGAGAAAGAGTTAGAACTGGTGACCACAGGTGTGATTGTCACATTGCCAAGACCAGCGAGACCAAAACCGAGACCAGGTGAACCACTTGGACTGTTGGTGTTTGATGTGCTGTTATTGTTATTGTTACTACTGCCACCAGAAGAACTTATGCTCAAGCTGGATGTTGATGGAAATGAGCTACCAGTGGAGGAAATGGTGGAAGTGTTGACATTTCCACCACTAAGATTTCCACTTGCATTTCCTGAGGATGCAGCAGCAAACGCTGCAAAAAGTGGGTGAAGTTGTGATGACGAGGTCATTACTGGCCTCGCTGAAATTTTTTGCCTCAGCTTGTTGACTGAAATGGACCCGCAATGCAGGTCCAACAGGTCCACTCGTGAAAAAAGACTTTATTGTATATATGTCTAATGTGAATATGTACTACGTTTTTCTACGTAAAACTCCGATATTTGCTGTGACTTCATCAATTCATTTGACTAGAATTTGTTTACAAGAGATCACGTGATAAAATTTTTCACTTTAAAATTTCGTATTGCACAAAGTCTCTTTGTGTTAACCACTGACTGGGCACAACACGCCAAATGTATTAGCGGGTAATTGTACACTGAAAGGAAATGAGATTACTACAAAATTCGGTAAATACTGACAGGTTGCACAGCCTTTTTGACACTTTTACTCGACTAGAAATCAAAGAGGTAGAGTGTTTGCACCGAGTGTAAAAACAGTTAGAGAATAGCCTCTTCCTATTGAGTGTTTTGCTTCTTCTTCGTTTGTGTTCATGTGAAGGAAAGAGTTCACTCCAAACCAAGACTTAACAACACCCCTATATACACAATAAGGGCAAAGCGAGAGAACATGACGAGAAATAAGACAGAAGAAAAAAGTGTGTGAAATGACTAGAAAGGGGAGACTTGAGACTGTCAGGTTTGTTTATACACACAAGAAGAAAGCTTGAAAAAATGGTCCAACTTGCTGGAGTATTTTTTCAAGAGAAAAGAGTCGTAGCTCCGGGATGACTGAATAGACATACCGTAGTGAAGTAAAAGACGGAGACGATGCCTGTCTTTACTCTCTCCAGATTCTTTGCTCTGGTGAGGAACTGTTGGAGAAAAGATTCAGGAGAAACTAGCAGGCATTCTTCTTACATATAAACTATACGACAACGAGAGAAAACATATGAAGAATTGGTGGAGACAGCCCTGTACCATAGTTTATAAAATACCATAATATATACCATCTCACACATTATATTATACCAAACACACACATACACACACTTATATACACACATCTACCGCTGTAGTCTAAGCTGTCCGAGAAAAGACCGAAAATTTTCTAAACCCGGAATAAGTAACGGGAAGGCACATAAAGGCAATAGTGATCGGTAGTAGAAAAGTAGTAAAAACAAGTGAAAAGAAGTCCTATCCATATATACCTACTATGCTACACAACACGCTCTCTCTCTCCCTACGTCGCTCTCTTAACGTTTTCTGGACTCCTCTTCAGTGGAACATATAAGGAGTCAAAATTTTCCTCAGCCGAAAGCAAAAGCAGCTAGCTTTTTTCAAAGGGCTTTTCTCCCGTACTTCTTCCCGTTATTTTCGTTCCTAAGTATTGTCAGAATATGTCTTCCCACAACATTGCCTTTACGCCTTCATCACAAATACAGCAGTATGTATATCAGGAGACGAGAGTCTCCATAATATATAAAAAGGCACGTTTCTATGATATTAATATGTATTGCGTATATTGTACATGTGATGCTGCTGTTGCTGCAAGTGAAGCATGGATAGGCTGACTACTACTTTTCTACCACTACTGCTACTAACTCTGATGTAAGAAAGAAACGAGTGAAAGTTTTCGCAGTCTCGGTTATAAAGTTGGTTGAAGCGCCGGCGTTTCCCTGGATGGATAAGAATCCCTCCTCCCTAGTTTCTTTTAACCACCCTTGCTTTTTCTAAAACCCGGACCCGGGATCTAACTACACATCTGTCTTGTAGCTTAGTTCCCTTCCATGTCTCGCCGTGCATACATCATGCTCTCTCCCTGTTCCCTCTTTCCTACCGTAAATTAAACCTTGTACTCCAACAAACGCATTTTTTCTCTTCCTCCCCAACAACTCCAATACAACGCGAAACAACATTAGTATCTATATGTATTACATCACACACACACAACATACATGCTCACGATTCTTTATTCTCCCCCTTTTTTCACTATCAAACACTGACAGCAATGGTCCTCTCTCCTACTCATTTCACCGAGAAAAAACTATTTTGGTCATCTTCGTTTTGTTTTAAACGAAAAATGGAGTCCATATACGGTATTCATGTATCTACGTAAAATACTCGTATTTACATGCATAGTGATAATTTTTTCCACATATTATTCTAGAAAATGCTTGGTCGGTACATATATCAACAAAAGTTTACATTCATAAAGATTGCACTGGTACATGGATTCCCTTTTCCAACAACCCGACAACCAATCGTTGTATTAGTTGGAATTAGAACACATGCATATCTAATCTGCCAGAATTAGAAAATATAGAAGTGCATGTATACTTTCCATGTAATTTTCAATAACGTATTATTTTTCCCCTGTATATTTTTTGTACTTGTATTATTCACACATGTACATCAGCCAAAAATGTTCATAAAGAAAAAACATGTGCATAATGAAAAATGCTGTGTTGTGTGCATCCATCCGAACAAAGTAAATATCGTGTTGTATGTGCTGTTGGAGTATAACCGTCCTCGTAACGTATATAAAATGAAATCATAAACGCCCGTCTTTCCAAAGTCGCCATTAAAAATCCAAAACCAAAAAAAATATATATTGTCTAAATCGGGTGGAAAGATGACTGGATATAAATGTAGTTTTTCTCTCTCCTTCGCATGTTGCATGTTTCTAGACAGGATGTTACATTGTAATAGCTACATTATCAGAAATGTAACATAATTAGCTGGTCTCTGAAAAAACTATTTTTATTAGTATTTCTAACCAATATTTTTATGTCAGACAACAGAATCAGCATCAGTTAGAAATGATAAAACTCCACTATTTGCCATAAAGAAATTGAAGCCTTTGAGAAATATTTGAAATAACAGTTGGTTTAATAACTAATAACTAGTCAAGACGCCATATTACTATGATTATACATATATGTACCGCAAATTTTAAGTAATAGGCTACCATCAATCCGAATAAGATGTACAAGTTTTATCATAAGCTTTTTGTTTAAAAATAAAGTGAATTTTTGTTGTTCTTTTTACTGAGGTAGACGCGTTTCTTAATTATGTTAATATCGTATGAAATAATATTATTACGAATATGACGGAAGTTGGAAAACTATTTTTTTGCCTTATCGGACGGTTGTATGAACCGAATGTATAGTATTCCTTTTTAAACAGAAACGTGAACAAGTGACCTACCACCACCATCACCTCACCACCAAAGTGACTAGCATTCATACACAATTTACATACGGACATGTACGTACAAAAGAAGTTCATCCCGATGGACTCAATTACACGATTACAACAACAACGCATTTCTTTGATGGTGAATGAAGCTCAACTACGACCAAGACCACTACAAGCTACAGTTTATATACCGACGTGAGCTCAGTGGCGGCCCTAGATGATGATGATGATAATGATATGCCAACTGAGCTAACAGTCCACTTTTCAGAGACCTGCTGAACTGGTGACTGGACGGGAGCCCACATAATAACACATGATTACGACAGAAACGGGAAGAAAGTGAAATGATGCTGATGCGATGTTTCGTTCTTTAGCACGTATACATTGTATCATTATTATTATTATATTACTATTACCTATGTAAACTTTTATATCAAAAGACTTATTTTCATCAATGTATGGACCCAAAGTGTTGATGTTCACTGTTTTATTTCGTCTTATTTTGAATAACAGCAAACAAGTTCATCCGCATAAGCTGCATAAAAGAGTTGACCATACACCAAAATAATCAACAAATAATCATACGTAACAGTAAACAAGAATGGACACAGTAACAAGCATTGTGCTTCATCTATTTGATGCTGTTGTTGTATTCACCAAAATAATCAACAAATAATCATACGTAACAGTAAACAAGAATGGACACAGTAACAAGCATTGTGCTTCATCTATTTGATGCTGTTGTTGTAGGCTATCCATGTAGTTCGTCTGCTGTGCGGCTGCTATCAATTTTATGCTAAGTACATTCATACCTACCAGCTTCCTGCTTTTGCATCCGATACTTTTTTTTACATCTAGGAAGACAGGCAGAGTAGCGGAGAGAAGCCAAGACCAAGAAAATTGTCGATTAATAACGAACTCTGATCACGTATTTTTCACCCACCGAGTTTTACTCCGACTACTACTGTGGTTTAGTTACATTGTTGTATTCAAACCNACCAGCTTCCTGCTTTTGCATCCGATACTTTTTTTTACATCTAGGAAGACAGGCAGAGTAGCGGAGAGAAGCCAAGACCAAGAAAATTGTCGATTAATAACGAACTCTGATCACGTATTTTTCACCCACCGAGTTTTACTCCGACTACTACTGTGGTTTAGTTACATTGTTGTATTCAAACCATATCATTTTTATCACTCATCACAGTCATCCTCTTCCAAAACAGTTTTACTCTGCAAGAAAAATGATCACTTTTCATGATGTTACCGGCACTATGAGGCGTCCGGCGCTGTCCTAAATATATCCGACTGGTGGCTAGGAATGGGCATTTTGACCATAAAACAGGCTCCGTTTTGATTGTTTTATTACAGGATTATTATTATCCTTGGCAGTTGGTTATTAGTTTGACAATACACAAGACAAAGAGTACTGGACTTGCTTATCTTTTATTTACGCATACTTTGCACCTAGGGTTTTCGCGTTGCCCCGAAGTGAACGCATTTTTACGCATTTATAATTTTTACTCGCCTTATGTTCATAAATGTACAGATGCATGCTATGGATCTCTAATACGCTACACGAGTATGTTCATGTGTAATAATAGCATTATTCATGGCATTCACGGTTGTAAGGTAAAACATGGTTATTTCCTGTAGACATGTAATGATATGTATGTGTACACATGCGTTTTTTTCGACAAAAAAATGAAATCTAAGAAAGACCACATTTCTTCCTCTTTTTCACCAGGTCAAGGAACGAGACCTCGCGTTTCATGAATTGTTCAATAGAAGCATTTACTACAACAATTACAATCATCTATAACATAACGTAACTTAATTTTAGCATTTGAGAAGATCACATCGTCCTAACGATCTACAAAAGTTAGTTTTGAGATAATAATTTTTACCTCAAGACTTCAGATCTTTATCAGGAATAGCAATAAAAAGATGCTGTTTTTCTTTTGGTCACGCTGTGTGCAGTAAGCTAAACAATAATTGTTTGTAAAGCAGTGTTGTATTATTTTACGGAGTTAACATTGAAAAGCCATTTCACGTAGAAAACATACTGCGTGTTGTTGTGCGTAAGTACTCACGTTTGTAGATATTATATCACTTAAGTATTTCTGTATCACTGCATCTTGATGTTTGTGTTGGACTTGCAATTTTGAACAAGATTATTTCTGTATAAACAACATTACTATACGTACACGAACCACTGTTACTACTGTACTCGACTACATGGTTCGTAAACACTAAATTACACTTAAGTATACACCCAGAAAAATCAGCATGTGTTGGACTTTTCTTTGCTAAAAATGTGTGTACTTAAGTGTGCTTACATACGTCGGCAGGCATATTGATGCATGTTTCATTTCGATGAAATTCGGCAATTTTAGTAAATAATTTGACTAAATAATAATAACTTGTTGCGAATAAAGATAAAATGTTCTTTTGCATAATAAAATATTATCTTGTAGCATTCGCATGCTCCAGTTACATATCAATACGGAAGCGTGCATAGAAAGAAAGATTAATGCAGTAACAACAATAAAACAATGAAACTTACATCAGCAGCAGTGCATCAATGCTCAGATTCGGTTTTTGGTCGGCGATTGATGATGCACTCAGCCAGCTGTGGTAGGTAGGTGTGAGAGAGTGAAGAGAGCCCTAGCCACTTTTCACACTTGCCTTGTTCGCTCACACGTGGACCGCTGTCTTATCGTCTTCTCGTTACAAATGCTAATATTTGGCTAGTTATTAATGTACATGTACGGTATAAAACGGAAATGAATTGACTGTTTCTAAAAATATGGTATTTCCGCAAGTAGATTTTTGGAAGTATATAATTAATTATAATATCCCAATCATTAAGTATAGTTATTGCATTTGCATTACAATGATAGCACTTTTATTTTCCGTTCATCAAGTTCAAATACCACACAAAGGTCACGATATACAAAAAATTCTAATGTAAACTTTATGTGCTATTTAAATTTGTGTGTGTATATTGCATCACAAACACAATAAGTGTGACAGATTCATATGAGGAACAACAGTAGCACTTGACATAATGAACACGTCCAGTTTTTTCTCTTAAAAATGCAATGCACATTCACTTGAGTTTTAAGACTACTTTTTTTGCATAAAAACTAGATGCACACACGTACACACCACTTGTTTGCTCTTATAACCGGTATATTTATAAAAAGTATTATTGGAATGATAGTATAATGTAAAATTCGTATACTTCGTCTTATAATAAATAAGGTAAGAACGTCGTAGCGGATAGGAACCAGTATGTATATATTGTGTATATTGATTATAATTATTATTGCAGCCGGTTACTGTAGACTTGTATTTTAGCCGTAATCATCATTGATGCAGAAAAAAAGTTGACATTTGAGAAGAAACAACAAGTAGGTTGGTGAGCGAGAGGATAAAAACCGGGATAAAAATGCGATTTTTTATTATATATTTTTTTCTGTTACTCGTTACCACTGTAAGCACAATGAAATGAAGGGGAAGTATCAGCCCTGCTGCCTTGCTTTTTCCGCCTCAATTATATTAGATTCGTATAAAAATGGACATTGGGCTGCCTAATTTGCATTCAAGAAAAAATCGAACTCACTCCTCACCATCCACCACACAACTTGCTCAATTGAAGACAACGTTGTGGTAGTAAAGGATACTTCTCTAGTTCATGTCAGTGAGGCAGGTATAAAGAAAAAATATAAAAATGAAAAACGTGCCTGCATGGACAATGGGCTGTTGAGTTGAGTGAGAGTCTGATTTGCTTGGGCATGCTTTTTTATAATTTCAATCTATCTTTTTTCTTCTCTCCTGGCTGACTGGCTCTGTGTGTGCGTGGACAACAGGAGACGTGAGATAAAGGATAGGGGATTACTTTACTACTGGTACATCCACAGCGAAAAAATCTCTGTGATAACAGCGATGATGATGTTGGTCTTTTTCTCTGTATCTATCTATAGAGAAACCGGTTCTTTTTCTTTTCTTTTTGTGTTTGTATTTTTTGATTTTGCTTTATAATGCCTACTGATAAAAATTGTACTGCTCTCGCTCTTGTCGCTTACAGTTTGCCTATATTTTTACGATTACGACGATGATGATCTGCTTTAGCTCGAGCCTTTTGCTCTTTGCTGCTTGCTATCGCATGTGAGGAAGAAGAGGTGTGCTATTGTGTGTGTATTTTTCTATTATGGGCTGGTTGGAAAAAAATTTCTCCTTTTTCTGGACTCTCTTAATTCGCTCCTGTTTGTATAGGTATGTGTGGTGCATGATGCACGTACAAACCAAAAAGGAAAAAAATGAGCAGAGTAAAGGCTTAATACCATGCGATGCAATACGATATGAGCATTGCATTCACACTTAATACTCAGTTTCATAATGTTAAATGTACGCAATCCTACATCCCAGCAGAAAGCTCCCTACAGACAACAACATACATACTCGTGTAATAAAAAAGGTTGCCACTGCAAATGCACTTCTTGATTAGGTAACTTGGTACATTATAAAAATCCTTATAAAAATATTCACGTCTTTGAATGTACAGGGGCGATACGCAATACAGCAACTTACGCGTATTTTCTGTAAGAATGCCTTCAACATGAGTGAATGGGATGATGATACAGTATTACACTTCTTAAAGTTCATCACATCACTTTTAATACATTATTTATCATTATGCATAAAAGGTACAAACAATTTGATCCTACCTTTTTGATAGTAATCAAGTTACTGCTACTGCAAAGAAAGAGTTATTTCTTCTTTCCACCTATCAAAATGATTTTTTTTCTTTCTCTTCTTCTGTCATGCTGCCTTCCTTAACGTATTTTTACTTGAATATACGAGACGCTTACCTTACGCGAGAATGCATAGATTACCCAGGTCTTGTTGCGTCGTGCTTGTTTTGAGATTTATTTTGTATGAGCCAGAGAACGTGTTGATTCAGTTACCATATTCGTCCATATACCTAAATATGAACAGACTTCGGATTGCCCTATGGTAATAATACTCATACAAACGTTACCGGATTGAAGGGACTTTCATTTCCTATGCTATAGCTGGCTTTTTGAGAATATTATGCACTCGGAGGAGCACGTAAGAATGGGTAGGTATATTCACACGGTATTGCGAGGAACTTTGTATAAAACAGACATATAATCTTTAATTTTCTCTCCCAGTTCAAGTCAGTCATTGACGAGGAGAATGTCTCTTTCGTCGTCGCAAGATCAGCTAATATTATAACATTGAAAGAAACAAGATGTAATAGAGCAACTATTTCTTTCGTACTATGTTGTTGATGAGCCAAGGCTTGAGCATGTAAAAATGATGAAAATGAGAGAGAATGAGAGAAAACGTGAACTGATATGGATAAAGCGTAATTAAATATAAGGTAATGTGCAGGATGTTGATTATCAAAGGCGATGGTGAGTGATCTTATTTTTGCCCTGTTATTATTTCCCGAGAATCAAGATGTATCATTATTGCATATATCGCCTTAATGAGTTGCAGAATTAACAATATTGTATACTGCGTATATTGTGTAGTACATATATTTTTACATGAAAGAAATCATGAGGTTTTAGTACTTTTTTATAATTTGTGTGTGTTTTAACGCAAACATTAATTAAAAACGGCAGATGCATCCCGACTTATAAGTTATAACAATGATTGTTTATGTACTCAGATGAATGCATGCATTTTGTGGATTTCAACTCATACGTAGGACATTTTAGAGTTACGTATGCATTTTACGTTCACTCTCATTTGCATTTTGCTTTCATTCAATTTTTATAAAAATTCTTGACAAAAGATTTTCGGTCAAAAAATGCCCATTGTCCATTCCATTCACAAATGTGCTTATCTGGGGTGGGGAAAGACAAAAATGCATCTGTCGGAACGCAAGTGTGCTGCGTACCTTATGCTTACGCGTGAAAACTGCTCAGTTTCATAAGTTTTATATGTACATGCACAATGATAATGCGTGCACAGATTTTTAGGTTGGGCTTCATACCAGCAGTCTGTCTGCAGCTACTGGGAGCAAGAGACCGGTGTGTATCTCATTTGAATGAACGGACACAAGTGTCATGTAATTCAATTTTTCGAAAAAATGCAATCCATAAAAATGTAAACCTTTTTTACAACGACGTGGTGTATTGTATTGCACGCTAAGCAGTTGATTACAGTCCATCAGAAATAACGATGTACATAATTTGGCTTTAGGGGTTCAGCTTTTGATATCTGATAGTTTCAACGTTATCCATTCATATATTCGCATGCATACCGAAAAGAAAATGCATATGTAATAATTTGATTTGTAATGGAACTTTTGGCAACTGCAAAGATTTTTATGATTATAAAAAGTATAAGTGGAATCTACCAGCAGATGTTCGATGGTTGGTGCTGATACGCCAATAAACTCACTAAATGATCAATAAAAGTGTTTATAATCACGATCACTTTTAAATAAGCATTTTGACTTTAACTCATGAGCCTGCGTATTTAAGACCAAAATTATTATTATTATTCAATCTATCTGCCAGGAGTATAAAATAATAGGTTAACCTTTAAATGAAGTCTCAACTTCCAAATAAACTTTCAGGGTATACCAAAGTCGGATTATTTTTTCGAAAAGCTTTGAACGGTTATATATATTGAACATACGAATGATTGTTTGTTTGCTTCGTTTACGAATGATTATAATACGATTACAAAAGCGAACTGTTTTAATAAAACAAAATCTTGTGAATTTCAACATGATACCATATTATATGATGCTGATGATGGCAAGTTCTTATGAACAGGTTTGTGACAAATAAATCTTAAATAGAGTCAGGATTAATGGAGTCCAATAAAACAAGATAGTCGCAGATTCTTATTTCGTGCTTTGAGTTTATGATGATGGCTACTGGCTACCGCAATTGTGTGCTTAATACATATGCATATTTGTCGGATGATCCAACTTGGATCGACTTGCGTGTAATATTGTAACCGATTTGGGATTCGTTTCTCATCAGCAATCAGTACCTACTGGTTTTTCTCTACGGCAGGTAATAATAAATGACAAATCCACCACACCTCACCATTTTACATATATGCATTCTATTTAAAATCATCGGTAATAAAAACACAAGTAATCAATGTGGAAAATGTGTCGGAAATTGATAAAGAAACTGTGAATTCTTGCAAGTCATGACGATGTACAATATACGTAGGGCTCAGGGCCAGTCTTCATCACGGCTTTTAATGGTCATGCGAGTCTGTTTTCAAGTCGCCTCTTATAATACTTGAAATAATTTTCATTGTTGTTTGTGACCATTATTATCTTTCGCTCAAGGTTACGTGTAAGTACATATTTGATTGTACTTTCAAATTAACAGCAGGTCGACTACTACAACAGTGCTTTTTGTTCGCTTCAATTCAAGTCGATGTTCTTAGCAAATGGAGCAATAGGAGGGATCCCTGTTTTTTGTATAACATGAAAATGGACACTTTTAATGAATGTTGTCCAGTGACAGCTGGATTTTCGGCAGTTTGATAAATAAAAATATTAGGAATGGTAAATAAAAAGTAGTAATTAAGAAAGTCCTAAGAAAATAATGCTGAAAAGATGAGTGTCTCCAGACACGCATTTTCCTACAAAACTTGAACAAAACTATGCAGATGAAGAAGGGATGATAATTATCTACGAAATATGCTGTAGCATGCAAATGCAATAATATTCTACCAGAAAGATAATATCTGGCTAAATCATCTCTGTTCCAACAATCTGCTGCCATTTGTCTAGAGATAATTTTTTTGCACTAGTATAATTAATACCTGTTCTAATTGTAACGCCAGTAGTTGTGTTGATGGCATGAGTAATGAAGGTGAATTATTATTGAGGTCACCGGACTCTTTTGTGCAGAGATGCGGTTGATGGAAAAAACGCAGCCCAGTGTTTTGAATACAGATGATGATGAGAGAGTCTCGAAAATGTAGCAGGGAAAAATGGGAATGTTACATCTCTTACCTGTAAAGAAAACAAGAAACAAAAGAATCCATGATTAAAATCTCACTTGCATACATTATCAAAGTAATAAATGTAAATATAAAAAATCGTCGCCATTTTTCATGGCTTTGCAGATAAGAGGAAAAACGGTCATCCAAACGACATTGCTGTTCGTTGCACATTTCACCTCATTATACTGATACCACACACCAATGAAGGTACCATTGTGCTTCGCATAACTATAATAAATGTCTGCATTTTACTTGTTAATCGCCGTAGAAGGAAAAAATCGCACCGTAATACAAAAGCCAGTCTAGCCGACAGAGATGATAATTATCCTACATCCATAAAACCAAAAATATTTCAAATGAAAATCAAATAATAGCAAAAACAAGACTGTCCACTTGTCAAAGGAGGTGTCAACATGAACTAAACTACATATTCTATACTGGGACCACTCTAAAACCTTTTTTCCTTCCATTCAGTCAGGCACGCATGGGCTCTCGTCATCATCAATGAGAAGGTTATATTGTGTAGGCGATATGCAGAAATGATTAACTTTTTTACAAGATGATGAGGCAAGAAAATCATGTAGTTTTCGAATGTCTTCATGTTTCCTATCTCGTGATTGACAAGTGATTGATTAGTTACATACTGAATGCTAAAACGCTTTACTAATATTTAAATAAAATTTTAACTCTCGAAATTCAGTTCATTTGATGATATGATATATAACATCAATTCAAGTATGTATGACTAAACTAAGCAAGTAGATCAGAACAAATTTAGATTCGATTCAGCTTCTGCACAGTTGCACAGTCTGAGGTCCTGCGATAATATTTTTTACACTTGAAAATTGTCATTGTCACACAAGGATATCTTGAAAACTTGTCACAATTTTTTGAGTTATTGCAATCATTACTCGTCTAGTCATACTGAAATCAAACTAGAAAATTAAGTGTACACTTTCATCATCATCCTGGCCATCATTTGCAAGAGGAAAAAAACTAAACTTTTAGTATAATAAACTTGCATTGTCAAATTCTCTTTTAAAATGAAAACTTAAGATTAGGACAACATCTTAGAACTACGACGTTGTCACCAAAGCCAATGTCATGTCAAAACCAGATGCCAAATCATCATGATTATTTGTGCAAGCAGTGGACACATTACATTCTGAACACATACAAACATCCGTCAAGGTTATCTGTTAGCAGCATTGCGTATTTTGTTTCACCTGTACAACGCAATTGGTTAGCTTATTTATTAAGTATTAAACTGTCCAATTTTCATTGGGAGTTTGCTTTATTCAGCGATTAAAGAAATTATGGGCAAATTACACATGCGTAATTGCATCCCTTTCTGTGGTGTATGATAAATGATAAAATAACGTCATTCTTTTCATGCCTTTCATAAATTAATGCAATTTAAAAACATATATTACGTAGGTATACTTCATATATACAAACATGTCTAAGTTCTCCTTTTGGCAATGAGTAATTAGATAAGACGGTATGGCCAATTTTTTATATACAAAAGCATCAGCTACAACTTAAAGAAAGAAGAAAGTGGACCACGAGCGAGGAGCTGATCACGTACACACCTTGATTTCCATGTAATGTACCCAGTAACCGAAAGTAGCAAATAAAGATTAAGATGATCAAAGACATTAATGATTTGACGGTAGAAAATATATAACGCATACATATGTAAATCAGTGGGTGAGTAGTAAGAACTAGGAAGTAAATATGTTTCGATTATCTTTAATGCAACCTGCTGAAACATTATACCGAATTGAATGAAGCATTGAGCAACAGTGGAAGACAGACATCCGTTACTTCGGACAAAAACTAGAATCCGTTATGCAAGGTAATATTTGTGTGCTAGCTGGAGATGCAATTGTAGCCCTTGAAATTGTCTTCCTGTACTTGGTATTGCTGAGGGGGACTTGAACAGATCTTATAAATATTTATGAGGCAATCTGTGCTGCATTCAACCTCGTCAAACTTCATACAAAAATACATGCAAATAACGGCAAGAAATGCATGATATTTTTACCTTAAAATATGGCACATTAGAAATATAGGCAACTGCTAAGTAAACCATAGAATGATCTAATAAATCTGGGTAAAAATCAAATCTTGCATGGAAAAAAGCGAATGTTGTGTTGTTAGTGTAACTGCTAGCTATACAGTTAAAACTTCACGGCTGCATGTTTTTATTCCACGTAATAACTGCGTACATATTACATTAATATGCTTTGTAAGCTGTATGGGGAAGAGGGAAAGTTGGGAAGCTAATGCTCGGTTCAAAAGGGAAATAAACAATAAAGGTTGAGAAAAAATTCTAAAATATAAAAATTGTGAATCTCATTTGCATATTACGAACAGCCGTCTCTCGTTCGCAGTAAATTTACTAGTTTCTTGAATGGTCATCGACGCAGTATGTATATATCATTCATATACTCATACCTTGTCTATCTAACCATAATGCTCATGCTTACTGCTTCAAACATTTTCAACATTTTGATGCATTCAGAGCAATTGCTAGTTTACCCCTTATTTTTGTAATGCGTATTTTATATCTTCTACCTAGATATATTTAGATAAAGCAACGAGTTTATTACGTTGCTGCTGTGAAGCAAGGCTGCTATTAGTGTTGTGACAATACTATTGTCTTTGGCATATTTGTCTGTTTGTCCCCCTAGTAGAATGCTATAACGCTGGTAGCCAAATGTAAACAGTTTAACTAATTTGTTTAAGATTTGGAGTGACAGGTTTTATCAAGGAAAAGAGCCTTATTGATTTTCAAGTAGCTGTCACATTTTCAAAATTATAAAATGTCAACGTTTGGCAAGTACCATATCGTTTGGGTCAACCTAACATGTTTATGCCTGAAGTCATTTAAAAACTGATCGTTAGCGTTTAAACGGCAATTAGCTAAGTAGTTGATTAAAATATGCATTCTTTCAGCTGCGTCGTTAACCTGAGCTTTTTACTTTTGTCACTTTTGAAAGGCTTGAGTCTAAGTCTTGAAGTATATGCCTTAAAGATACGTACGGAAACAATAATCTCTTGCTGACGTGTCTGCAACCGTTTTCATTCAAATGGACCACGTTTGTCCACAAAAACAATTGTATTATAATAACCAACTAAAGCAAGAGAACAGAAGAGGAAATTATAAAAAATACGGAAACTTTAGCGACAATTATTGTTGTAAAAGCATACAACTGACTGAGAAATCGAGACGAAAAAAATTCATGGCTCATGAATTTTAATGGCAATAACTACACACATGCATATATCCTGCCGTGGTACCCGGTGTTTGATCACTTTTACGTTAATTTCTACTCACAGACACAGATGCCGGATCTCATGTGATGATTTTTTTTTCTAAAAATTAAACGGTTGCTTTGTTCATAAAATATTTAGATAAACAACAACAGCAGCAACAGCAGTGCATAAGGAGAATATGAAAGGACCGCTCAACACCACTATTTGGTTTAAGTTTAGAGAAAAATATACTCTTAATGAGCTATTAACTATAACTTAATTACTTTTTCGAAAAAATTGCTAAAATTTTTTCATAGATTTAAAAAAATCCTCGGTTTCTCCATAATTATAACGCACGCTGTTGCCTGCAAAGGAATATCATGCGATGAAAAAAGTGATTTTTTTCACAACGATAATGACGACAAACGAAGAGTGAACAGAAGGGTTTATTTTATTCATACGTAAGAGCGTACGTATAGGCATTGTAACAGAAACTTTTAAGCCAATTGTTAATGCTTTCTTTCGATTCACACCTAGATACTTCCGACACGCAATCGTCATTTTCATTATTTGAGTTGAAAAAATCAGCAATTTTTTATTTTTCCAATGGATTATTCGACAGACACAGGCGTTATACCTCATTCTAGAACAGCTTAAGCAATGACTGCGCTCAAATGCAAACAAAGCCACATATTTTTTTTCAAAATAACAATTCTCCTATGAAATTTCTCGCGAATGTAGTAAATGATAATTAAAATTTTTAGCAAACACAATATGTGCTGCATGGCTTTTCTTCCAGAAAGAGTGACGAGCTAACTACCTATGCCACCACAAGATAATTTCCCCTTGTACGCATGTGTAATTTTCAAGTAAGACATTTTTTTCAATTGAAAGGTCTGTTGTTGTCTGGCTAGAAGATGGATTGTCTTCTTTAGATAAACATGCATGATTTGGATCAGATGAAGATGCAACACCTTAGTATAATATTATTACTTGTGTTATACATAGATAGAAATGAAACTAGGTGGTCATATAGCTTTTTCATATTACTTGATTATTCTCCTGCCACAATAATACAAATATATTATCAGTCAACAACAGTAAACCGGGTTAGCAGAGGATGGGTGCAACCTTTTCTCGTAAAGTCAGGCAGTATCATCATCTCCGATCGTTTTTGTGATCTGTTGATTTAATCTGTCTGGAGTACCTCCTCTCATCCAAATACAAAAAAATCTAACCTTTTTTCGGGGGTCACACACTTAAGAAGATATCTCATCTGTTCCCTGTCATGTCATGTCAAAACTGCACTTAGGATTCAGCTTTTTACACATGCAATCCCAGATGATGTGTGTACATCTATAAGGTGGTCATCACTAGTTGGGAAAGCAACTGCTACCTATATAATACGTAGGTAGCCATTTCTAGCTTTATGCTCACGCATGCACATGACTGCTTCACTTGATGATTCAATGAAACTGAAGCGTGCTTACTTCTCATAATAGTGCGTAGAGCCCAAATAAACTCAACACATAATTTTGACATTTAAGAGAGATGAAAGGAGCTAATTATTAAATCTGCAAATATGTTCCGAATATTGGCAGTGGAGATGAGTTCCATGCTGACTTTTGAGAGATGTCGTGCATTTTTCAAAGGAACACTGCAAGAAGCGGTCGCCTCATAATTTGATTCACAAATTTATTCGAAATTATCAGTCAACGATAACAAATATCGTCGTGGGAGATCCTTCTACCTACCTGATTCTATGCCTTTGAAAGAAAAAATGTTTAGATAAATTTAAGTTTGGACTGTGGAGGTTCACTCATTAAAATGCGTTAAAGTGAAAAATATCGAGCTGTGAACCTTTTATGAAGAAAAGTTCCATGTAATCTTACCGCTCCTAAACGTAAGCGAATCGGGTAAAATTATTCTAGATGATAATTATTGAATTTGGCTTATTATATAAACATTGTTCATGGCTATATAATTTTCTAAAACGGACGACTGATTGAAAATATGCATAAATTCCGGCAACGATATCAGCTATATATTATCAAGTAGAAAGCCATATGCCAAGAAAATTATTATGTTTTGTCATGGGTAAGTAAATTCATGTGGAAGTCGTAAAGAGGATTTTCAAAGAAGAATGTCTCCATACATATGTTGTTCTCTACCAAGTATTTAGTATTATGCAGTAGTTGATTTCCAAAAGGGTGACATGCTTGAAGAAACTAAATTACTACCTCATCTTGAATAAAAATCTTTCTATAGCATATATACTGTGTATCGGTTTAATTTCTAAAATTGAACCATTCTGGCAGGCTACAAAAGAAAACAATGTTTCTTCTGAATTTGAATTCTTTCTTCTAATGGTAATGAGTTTGAAAATATGTACATACATATCTCACAGGGCAGTTTAAAGAAATACCATTTAATTAGAATGCTACAGAAATCAGTAAAATACCTTTCAAAAAATAACCAATCCTTCAAACAAGAATGACAATCAACCAACTTTAAGAAATTCGTAAAACCACAAGCGGTGACGTTATGGAATTTGAACTGACATTTGCTTTTGTACAAATGTCAAAATTACCCATCACAATCATGCAAACTTTTTTTGTTAATAAATTAACTACATCTCATATATCCATCTTCATTCAGCAAGTAGTTAATTTTTTGTAAACTCAATGCAAAACTATAAAGCGACATGGTGGAATCAAGTAAACTGTGGAATTTGTCCGCTGACTCACCCTCCTTACCAAAGTGAACATTGTTGAGAACTAAGATTTCAGAATATACATACATTATGCTTTTGACTTGGCATCAGTGCTTCACTCAATAAAGCCTTTATTCTACGTAATTGTGCAATGTTCATAAAAGTGACTAGTTTGAAACGAGTATGAAGATGCCCTCTCTCCAAACCAGTTTCAACCCTCTATTTCACCCTCTAAACTTACCCTGCTGAGAGAACTCCGCGGGGTTGCAGCACTCTCTCCGACAAGGTTGGTCCAAGCTTGCATGTCAAAAAGGAACGTTATATGTGTATATCTATTATACATATAACGCTCCTATTGCCTGGATGATAATGAAATGGAAATGAACAAACTCAAGGTGTGAGTATCGACATTTGCATTTATCACACAAAATTTTGCCGCTTAGTCGCTCGAAATTGTTGACAACAATGTAAACCAATTTGCAAACACCTTCATGAGAGACGATTACTTTATCATTACAATAGGTGTGTACGACAACAGTGACCCACCGGTGATTTAAATTAAGTAAGCTAATACAATAAAAATATGGAAATGACGACTTTAGAGTAAATTAACTCTCAAATAAAAAGTCAAATCCTAATTGATTTCTTTATTTCCTGAAATAAATTACAGGAAATCTCGTCTAACAATGAAAACTCATTTCAATTTCATTTTGTTTTCAATCTAGCTACAAAAAATTATGTAAATGCAAATATTATAACAATGTTGTTTTAAACTCATTTCAATTTAAATTTTCAAACTGTGATGTGTTTGTACTAAACTCGAAAAATTAACATTTAATACCGCATCTGAAAAACGAAATACTTAAATGTGAACACTTTTGTTCCATTGCAACAATAAAATGTTGTTTTTCGTACTTGGACAAGCAGAGAGCATTCTTCTGTCAGAGGAAAGTAGTTATTATGTCATTATGAAAGTGTGTCCAAATAAAATGACTAGCTTAAAAAGTTGTGCAAGTGACATCAAATGCGCTACTTAATGAGAAAATTGAGACATGGAGGACAGAATCATGCAAACATGCATGGTGTGTGGCAACTGATAATGATTTTAATGACGGCTCCACATACAATTATTATTATTACCAATGCTATTTTGCTGTCATACTACCATCCTTGTATAATATGCCATTTTCCTATACGTTTATAAATTTTGAGGAAGGAGGAGAAAAAATAACTTCATTTAATTGTTAGCGTTCTATTCGTTTTCCATCCATCCACCTGTATTAAGCAAACTATCTCTTACAGGTATAAATATAGTAAAGCGGCGTGGCATGTCATGATGTTCATAGGTATAGATTGTGTGAGAGACGACATGAAAAAAAGCCAACTTTCTTGCTTGAGCTCTCGTACAATAACATAAAATATAATACAATAATAACAGTGTTTGTGCCCACCACAAAACAAGAGAAATGTGTACTGCAGTAGTATCATTGTGCTACTGCGAATTGTAAAGTGACACTGTATACTATTTGATTGTGTGAAGTGTTGATATACATATGAAAAATGAACATATATATTTATAGGACCATATTATGGGTCGTTTACAGGGGTACATATATCCTACCACCACCACCACGACCAAAATGCCTGCCTGATTGCGTGTGTATTTTTGGGTCCACCCATTTACAAAAGTGATGAAGAAATTTATTTATTTTGAGGTTTTCATTTTGGGGCTTATTTTGAGAAAGTTTATAGGCCACACACACATGAATTCACCAAAGTGAAACTAGTATACCAGAGCAGCCCTCTATACGAGGTTCTCGGAATGTATCAATTTTCTATGTATGAAAACAGTAGCGTCCTTGTATATTCATTTCTCTGCTCCAGCTAACTAACTTATTACAGCCTCCTTTGAAAAGGTATCAAACAAAAGGGAATGTGATTTCAGACCATTTATAAATTTATAATATAATATTCTTAGCAAAATGAGGAAGTATGTAAGTTGTACAAATGCGTTAATAGTCAGAGTGACATGATTTAGACCATCGCGTCTTGAGCGGATATAGAATGGTAATGAAGCATTGCCCGTGAGAATATTACATTTTTATTGGACCTTTTCAGGATTAAAATATTGAACATTGCTAGTAAGGGATATATGTAATGTCCCTCTCTTATTTATTTATTAACGATTATGCATACATAGTATATATACAGACCCCGTTACGGAGCGTATGCGAATTACTTAGTGAAAACAACGAGACGAGTATTCTCGAATAATTGTTTACCATACCACAACCAACTGTATATGTATAAATCGGTGGAAAAGTACCGACATGCGAAACCGAAACTCTGGAATTTCAAGAGATAAACGCATATGTGTAACATTATATTACATCAGCATTTGCATATTGCATAAAAATATCGCAATGATACAACAGGTTTGTAAAGTTTATCTGGTACACCTAAAAGTAATGTGCCGAAAATTGCTGCCTGTTGGATTCAGCTGTCATCAATTTATGCATAGTCGCTCTGGTACTTGTTACACAACCTTTGTTTATCAAGGTTACAAGTTACATGTAAAATGGGCAAAAATGAATGATGGATGCCGTTTTCAAATTTTATATTTTTTGGCAATTTTGTACAGTATTCCATATCCAGTGGCTACATCTTATATATCTTATATAGTATAAGTCAATCCATAAGTACAGGTATAGAGTCATGAGTCTACGAGAAAAGGAAGGAAGTAGTATTCCAATAAAGGTTCTGCACAACCTAAAGCAGTAGTATAATGTGTGTGTAGAGAGATGTAAAGTTTCGTTGGGACAGGTTAGACAAAGTTCCTTTCAGTTGTTATTACAGTAGTTCTTGTTCTGGTGTTGGTTTCCCAGAGTGGTTTTCGTGGCTAGCCAATGCCATCTGAATGAACCAAGCGAGGAAAGCGAAAATAACTTTTGTATGACTTAACATTGTCAAGATGAGCCTTAATAGAACAATGCGTCGTCGGATGTGTGTGTGTGTTGTCTTTGTGTTTCACCAATATTATTGTTACCATTAACCCTAGTTATATTGCGTCTGCTTTGTGAATTTTTGCTTACACCTTAAACGCATTCTGCCCTATGCATATTTTGATTTTTGATAGGGAAAATTCTCGGGACGCTCAAAAGAAACCATTAAAAATTAAATATCATTCTCTTGATCTAAAATAGAGTTGTTCTGTGACTAAAACATGCAATTTTCTCATAAAAATAATTATTTTGTTGTCTCCCGTACGCAAGGTATGCAAAATGAGCTAACTACAAACAAAAAATGAGCAATTTTATGAAGATAATAATAGTATAGGTACATAGCACACACACTCTGCTCACACACAAACAGGACATGACTCCATTCAATGCATGCTTTCCCACTATCAGGGCGTTAAAAATGTACCCGAGAACAAGCAAGCCTACGTTTTTCTTAATGCTGTAGTAAGACCAGTATGGACCGCCTTTTTCCTGCGTGTACAAACGCATGGAGACTTCCTATAATACAATTCGCCCCCACACCAAACATTTTTGCCCTACTACCACCACTCCATGACGAAAGAAACATCCTATCCAAGTGGAGACGTAGCGTAAGTGGATGCTTTACTTAACAACAGGAGCTAGCAGAGTAAGGGACAAAGCATTTACACAATAGCATTTTTATTACATTCTGCTGCTGTGCTTCTTATTCTTTTTTTTTAAGTGTGTGCTACTCGACTCCGCGTCGTTTCGATAATAACATTATATTGTGTACGTAGCATCCACTAAAAATGATCATCCTGCTGATACTGTCATTATGCAAACGTAAATAGTGAGAGACATGATGGCGAACACAACGGTTCTGGATGACTGCTCAAGCTTGAAATTTAAAAAAAACTCTTACGAAGAAAATACCTTTATGTATGGTTTATGGTGTGTATAGGTTTTCATATATTATATTTTCACATATTGTGCAAAGTATACTTACTCCGAATTTGACCAAAAAATACTATGAAATTTCAATATTATAATCTTTACACGAGAACAATTCATTCATCAAACCAAAAACGACTCAAGGAACCACTCTGGGAAAGCATGAAATAGTACATTAACCGAAAGCTAGACTATAACAATGCTTATTTTGTGATTTTGAACGACGCTTCTTTCTATCTACAAATGCATGTGGTTGTAGTAATAATAATGGTAATGTACATATTTGTGCCTGTAATTGTAGTAGCGTTGGTGGTGGTACTCTTCGTCTCGTCCTGTCCTCACTAGAAGAGTGTGGGAATGCTCCTCGAGAAAAACATAAAACCGCACAAACAAGAACCTTATTGTAGTAGCAGTGCTCCAGAAAAACAATAACTCTCTTTCATCTACAACTCCTCCTTTTTGCCCTCTTTTCTCCATACATTGCGTTGTAAAAACTCAAAAAGAGAGAGAATGAATTTAGAGCTCATGGCTCATTGCATATTGTACGCTTTTTATAACTTTCAATTTTCCTTCATTTTAGTCATTCAAACCCATCCATTCCGGGCCTCTCAAACAGCTTAAGAGTCCAATTAGTTAGTATTATACGCGGTGGATATGAGTAATTAAAATTTTAATAAATTTCTTGACAGAATTACTAGCTAATGTTGTGTTATGCCAATGATTCTGCTGATGATGCCTTGGTGGTATATATGTATGTATACATATATGATAGGTTATATGTAATACAGTACAAGTACTCTACACTAACATTGCATCGTCAAGACAGAAGCACACAACATCAAGTTTAACATAATCCTTATAAATTTGATAATATACAACTCTTTTCTCTCGTGTACGCCCAGAATACACGTACAAAACTAATAAGTTTAGAGAGAAACTCGTATAAACGGGGATGCTTACACAAGCAAAAAGCTCTTAGTGCCGCGTGGAAATTTTGTTTTCCGTCGATGCTAATATGGCATAATATTTTGCTTATACTTTTTCTGAGAAGAGCGTGCAAGATGTAGTATCATCACCAGCTTTTTAACATCGTCATCATCATCATTACACTGCGAATATGAGAGAGAGACAAGATACAAAGTATGAAATGTGAAGGATCATCTTAATTTTACTTTGCCATGAAGTTTCCCCTCTCCAGGGCTTTTCCTGCTAGATACGTGTTCATAGAGAAGAGAATAGTTCTATCAAAGTGCTATGTTATACGTATATCCACATTGATTGTATATGTCTCTGTTTAAGTATGCAGTTTCATGATGTAAAATATAAAACTGGATGAAAAAGTGGATAATATCCAAAAACGCTGTGCTGCTCCATTAAAAAAGGAAAATAAGTCTAAAGTTGAGACAGAATGGAGTGAGAAGGGAAAAGGGAAGGAAGGATGGAGAAAATGAAACCCAATTTGTTCCGTGTCATAGGCATAATGTGATATCAGCGTAGTTACGCACAAGGAGGCTTCACTTTTTGGTTAAACATTTGCCTTATTTTTAGGCTTCAAATGTACATAAGTATTTTTCCTTGCAGCTGTAACTATTATACATAACCAGACTTACAGGTATAAGATATTACGAGGATTTTTCTTGCATTTAGTTTAATATTTTTGATATTTCACGAAAAAGTAGCATGCAAAGCATGGATTGACAATAATGCATTTGACAGGGACGACATGCGTACATTTGTTCAGCCCCATCTTTCTCTTTTGAGGTGGATTGTATTTTTTCAATTTTAATAAAATCAGTACCTTTTGGTAGCATCAATCCATTCGCACTTGTACCAAATTTTACAATACGTTTTTTACCATGTCCGACCCACAAATGATTTCCATTGTTTGGCAGGTTTTGTTGTAAAGCTGGTATTCATTGCATGTACAAAAATGTACATTTACAATAAAATGTTATATTTTGCGAAAAAGAAACCAAAATCAAGTTTAGTAAGCCAAGAAATAACTAGATTATCATTCTTTTTAGAGAGGACAATAATAGCAGTAGCGAGTATTTATGCAATTTATTTATGCAAAACGATCCCATAATTTCATTTATTATTCTCCATCTCCTTTAACTACTCTTTTCACTCTGAGAGTGAGGGAGCGAACCCATTCAGCAACATTTTACTATCTGGCAGTCTACGTCAATCACCTAAAGTCTAGTTGAGCTGGACACTGCAATTTTTTTCATAGTAATGCTAACAAACTATCAAGTATCTTATCATATACTTAATTTCAGAAAATAAAAAGTAGCCCGAATAACAATTTGATGCATCTGTATGCAAGCCGTAAACCCACAGGGCGTTTTAAACTTGACCAAACTGATCAGGTATATAGTAGGACTACAGGTGCCAATTCCAGAAGAGGTTAGCATATCTCCAGTACCACTTTTCGTTGGATTAAAGTAAAATATAAAAAAATCATTGAAAAGTCAAAATCTCTGTTTTCCACGAATCCATTCTCCCTGACACCTTCTGTTTACCTCCACCGTTTCTTCTTTCACAAAATATATACACTGCTACTGCTTCTGTAGTTGTGGGCTATATCTTATTACGAGTTTGCAATATACAATCTTAGCGGATTCGAAAATAATTCGTTTAATGCACTTGTGTCATAATTGGAGTTGAAGATGATGAACAAAGACCTTGAAATTATTGCCAAGAGTGTAAACACGTTAAAAATACCAGTTTATTTTGGCCACAGGGTTTCGAGTACACAACTTAAAGATGCAGTAAATCCTTATATCAAGTTTTAATACCATTTTTACAGTGGCAGTTTTAATAAATGCTTTTGAATTTATTTGGTTGGCGATAATCCTCAATTGTTCAACGACAACCTCTTCAAGTTATATAATATGTTAAAGGTGTTTATTCGAGTATGTGTTATCATATAGAAAAAACTACTGCTTTTATTGCAAAAACTATTGTTAAGCGATTTATTTTTGTAGGTAGTTTCGCAGAATATAATTCAAAGTTGCAAAATCTCAGTTCTCCTTCACCAATCATTTTGACTGGAAGTCACATGTAAAAAGCTGCAAATAATAATGACAAAGAGGATGACGATGCCTATTCATGTGAATCATAAAAAGTGAGTTCCCCTTGTTTATATTGTATTTTTATGGTTATATATAAAAATTTGCAGTGCATCTTCGTAAAAATAAACGGTTGGGACTACACATATGTATGCAATCGAGTAATAAACCCTTTTTGGATATTATTGTGAGTCCGAACGAACCAAACTAAAAAAACTGGTTCTAACCAAGAATCAATGATGCATGTAGTAGTAGCTTACATAAAATGCAACTGACACAGACCCTCTTAATCAACTGTGCACTTTTTGTTGCGTGAACAAATCTCGGCTGTCTCGGAGATGAGGTTTTCTGTATTCATTGCAAATATTCTCTGGTTGTTTTTCGACTACAAAAAAACGAATGCTTAGTATGTATGTTTCCAGCTGTTTGAAAACGACTTGAGTAGGACAGGTGCAAATAATTATCAGCATTGCCATTCCCATCATCGATTCTTGAAAGAACTTTTAGCTCCTATATGCTTGTGTTCGACTACATTAAGTCGCAAATAAAGTTGCATCTACAGTGCTTATTCACAAACTAGTATCCACATTAAACATATTCGCCTATGGCCTAGACTATAGGCTTTACGCAGATTAAATTACATTAAAATTTAGTATCTGGATATAGGACCTGGAAAGTGACCGCTTCACATAAAAATGTATTACCTGAACTCGATAAGCATTTTTTATTTCATTATAGTTCGATTATTACAATGGGATTACGGCTAGTTAATTTTATTAAAGCAAGGGCATACAGCCACTAAACTCAGAATCTTATCTAGTAATTCTTTCTATTGTTGGCAGAATTTAAGTGAAACGTAGTTTGCTTTATATGTCTTACCAGCGAGGAACCAGTCGAAAATGTAATATCTTTTTACAAAGTAATTCACATGATAAAATGGCGGTACATATTATGCATGTTTATTTAGATACGTATAATATTGAATATGACAGACACTTATCATTCAAAATCTATTGAGAATTCCGCTCATCCAAAAATAAAATATCTTCACAACAATTAAAGTGGGATTTACTTATATTTATTATAATAGCAATTTCAGCTTTTAACGCAGTACACAAAACAAAAATAATGAGCTTAAAAGATATTTTCTGCTCATATATGTATATAGGATTAACACATTTTTAAAACCACTATGTAGATAGATGTAAACTGCATATAATCATAATTACACAATATTACATGTTTGCATCTTTTCATAAATACTAGATATATGATGAAGTATAGCAACTGACATAGTTTAGCAAAATTTGTCACTAAAACAAAAAAAACACACAAATAGTTTCATATCATAACTAAAAAATGACACGCAAAGCTTAGTAAAGTTAAAAGTTCTTTTGTATAAAAATTGCATACCAAATTTTGCACAACAAATAGCAACACATGGTTGGTACGTCCCTGCCCGTGTATATAGTTTCCTTTTTATGCATACATTTTACATTTTTAATTTCTCCGTTTATTCAAATTTGAAATGGCCACCACGCAAGCGGCTGGTAAAGACAAATATAAATTTAGTTATACATTGTCCTCACAACTAAACAACAGAGCACATTATGTCTCTAGATACACACACGCATGCACGCATTTGAAAGAGTTCCTTAATGATGATAGACTTTCATTTTTGTTTATTAGTTGGTTGATATTGTATAAAAACTGGACAAACGGACAACATACTAAAATGCATACTTATTTCATTCATATGATTTTTGGTGGTCGCATGATGGCTAGTTTTACCATTTTAACCAAGTCAGTCTTCACACAATACATGGTGGTGTGTGCGGTGATCACTTATATTGTGATAATAACGTAGTGCTAGTTTAGTTGACGGGTTCCCTTACTGTCAACTGTCAATCACCACGTAATTTTTATCAAGAATTTTTATTTTTGTTAATTCAAACCTCCTGTTCACTCAAATAGGTTGATGGACGTCCATGTCTCATGATGAAAACGATGCATCATAAAAATACTCACTTCCAGCCAGTAATTATCCTTGGTATTTAATCCATACGTTTCATGCAAATGTAACGCAATCATGCATGCTCAAAATGTATGCATACATGCGTTGCTGTGTGTATAATATCAAGTCACGAATATTCTCGGAGAACAATGTAAGGAGAATTGGAAGGAGTATAATAAGCATAAGCATAGATCTAAATACACAAAAGCTACAACATGTTTATCCCACGCATCGAATTTGTTGAGAATACAGTTAACTACCCGTCAACTGTTTCTTCTTTGCCTCACGGATGAAGGGTCAAGATGCAATTAAATCAAATCAAACGGCAATTCCAAAA
>JAHZMV010001568.1:0-20181 GCA_027743765.1 Coecobrya sp. COE2 | reverse complement strand
TTTTTTTTGTCGAACCAAGTGAACTTACTACACAGCTCTACTAAAAAGAAGAGAGGATAAGGATAAATATTATGTCGACGTGGTTTGTGCTAAAAGGCTTTACCTCTCTATCCACCAAAGTAACAAAACACAATGCATATGGACGACAAGAGAGAAGAAATACCCTACTACTCTTTCTGTTCTCTTCAACAATTTCAACATGATCATTATTGCAATAGCTTGAAAATGCATTATGTATAAAAATGGAATCCAATAATACTTCTTGAGCGGATGAACAACAACAATATAATTGTATCCCTACTACTACCACTACCACTACTCTGCTTCTACTGATAATCTACAAGAGTCATGGCAAAAAAGAGGAAAGATAGAAGCATGAAAAGGGAACTTTTTTTTGAGGGCTGAGAAGTTTGTTGGTCACACATCTTGAGCCAGATCGAGCTGGCAAGAGGAACAGAAAGGGCTTCTCTGTGCTGCTCGTGTTCCCAAGCGAAAAGCATCATGGTTCTCCTCGGCTTATTCCACTTTTATTTCAACAAAAATGTACACACACAACTAAACATAATACATATACAATACTCCCATTTGACCATATTATCATCATCCCAAAAAAAAATGTTTTATATAAAATGGAAGATCGTCTTACACACCACCACCATCACCAACTACTACTACGATCATCATAAGAATCAACAAATTCTCTTTTTCAGCAATGATGTCTGTCTCTCTCTCTCTCTACACAACTTAAATTGTATATGCATTTATCTATATGGAAAATATACCTGACAATGAAAATGATGATAAAAGCCAAGTTACACAGTTAACTATGCGCAGCAAGCAAGAGGAGCAGACTTTTTTACAACAGCCAACACCACCACGACCGTGCAGAGAAGTGGCATGCCATGTCGGTCGACTTTATACTCTCATGCTTTTTATATGATATGATGATGATCACCCCTTTTTAGCAATCAGCAATACCAAACCAACACCAGACACAAAATATATATCTTTTCTTTCTACTGGTGTGTGTGTGTATTCAGTTAAGTTTAACTTTGAGCCAGCCAAAGAGAGTTTGTGAGTGCGACAGGAGAGTATGTAGTATGCTTTTGCAGAGTGGATGATGATGATGTCGTGTCCCTTCCTTCACACAATTTTTCTGTTGAATATGCTGTTTTCATCAGAGAGTTACGTATGTTCAGTACTACTACCAACTTAACTCTATCCAACAAACCAACTTCCCAACCAAATAATACATAAACACACTCTCTGCAAGGGAAAAAAATGTTATGTTACGCGTGTGTAGTAGTAGTAGTCGTATTTGTGTTGAGTAAAGTATGGTGAATGTTATATAGAGAGAATGTTTTACGTGTTACGTGTGTGTTGGAAGGAGTTGTGTGTTAAGTCTGCAAAGGAATTGAAGAGTGCGAGAGAAGAGAAAAAGCAGAGCTGGTGCAAGCAACGAAACACAGGACAAGAATCAGTCTTCTCGATGCGATGTTCATGTTCACCATCACTATCGCAGGAGCTCCTCCACTCATGATCATATAATGGGCCTGTACTTGGTCGAATACTGCCAGTCCATGTTTGCCATCAGTGCAGGTAGCTGTGCTGTACGTTGGCTTTATATAGAAAAAAGGGAAAAAATTTAAATACTAGACTATATAACATACCTACATTCATCATATATACATACATTACTACACACACAACAAAAATAATAATTATTACTACCAACCAACCAACCAACTACTACTACTACATTTTTACTACTATATTTTGTCATCATCATTATAATCATTCATCATCGTCATCTTCTCTTATTTCTCTCTCTCGTCATCATTCAGCAAAAATATATAAAATATAAAATAATCATTTTCTTAAAGATAATTTATTATTTTTACTTATTGTAAAACCTTAGTAAAAAATATTAGTAGTTTTTTTTAAAAATCGCCTGAACTCTTTTTAAAAAACTGAACTGAATCAAAAAAAAAGAGCGGCTTCAACTGTTACTCCTTTAACTATATTAAAATCGGAACAATTTTTTTTACAAAAAAAGTCACAAAAGTTGAGTCAGACAAGTTTGCAAGAGAGCAGCCAGCAAGACACACTTCTAAAAGTGTCTACTCTACTCTACACACTCGCACAGCTACTAAACTGAGCAGAAAAAATAAATTCTGTTGAGGAGAGAGACAAAGTTGGCCGTATCTCGTTACCTTCTGCTACTCCTCTGTCGCTCCAACTAGCAGAACACCAACTTATTCATCTGAGCCGCTGCTGCTGGCCAAAGCCGAAGGTCTACTGAAAAACTTCAACTTAGGCGAGATATATCGTATCGTCCTCCTCGCTCCTGTTGTTGTAGGAGGGAGAATCTAAAAAGAAAAGACGACCCACACCACTCACCACCGACGGAAATATCTATGTTCTCGTGTACAACGAGACGGGGCAGATTGGAGTAGACTATTTTTTGGAGTTTTTTTTTAACACCTCTTGGAAAAGAGAGTAAGGCGAAGTGTGAGATGGTGGCGGTAGCGGTGGGTATGGTGCTGCTGCTCCAAGGCTCTTTTTTCGGCGCCTGCTACTAGACTGCAAAGTATTATAAAAAAAAGTAAACAGAAGGAAAAAAGACCGGAGAGTTATTTTTTTTGGTGGTTTTTGGTTGAAAAAAAAAGAAAGTTTAAAGGAGAAAGTAGAGATTTTTCTCTTTCTTTTTTGCGAGTAATGTTGAATATTATGGAGTGAGGAAGAAGATTGGAAAGGAGAGAAAAGAGAGATAGAAAGCGTATTGACTTTTGTGTTGATACAAAATTAAGTTGGTTTCGGATACCAAGCTGGCACCCACCACGGGAAATAATTCTCTTCAGCCAACTTCCTTCGGCCTGATGCAGGAGGAGCACCAGCAGGAGCCTTATTTCCTTCGAGCAAGATTACTTGAAGCTGTGGATGCCGAATACAATGTAAGACATTTCTTTTTTTGCCAAGAAAGCATCTAGACACTCGGGAGGGGGGTTGGAGGGATGGAGGAGGAGTTGATGATGTGATGGGTGAAAAAGATTTGGAGGGGAGGGAGGGGGATGAATGGTTTTATGGGGAATGAGTAGGAGCAATTATTTTTTTATGTGCCGAGACTGTTGAGATGAGGAGGAAACAAGTTATAATCTTGGCATTTATCACACAAATGTAGTGATAAAATATAATTAATGATAACCGCGCTATAGATCGTAAAGAATTTTAATCATTTTGTTATTGTTGTACACGCATCAATACGCATTATTGTTGTGTAATGTTTATATACAAAGTTTGGATATGATTGAGCAANTGAGATGAGGAGGAAACAAGTTATAATCTTGGCATTTATCACACAAATGTAGTGATAAAATATAATTAATGATAACCGCGCTATAGATCGTAAAGAATTTTAATCATTTTGTTATTATTGTACACGCATCAATACGCATTATTGTTGTGTAATGTTTATATACAAAGTTTGGATATGATTGAGCAAAATAAGGAGGAAGCAAGAAAACTTTAAGCAGAAGTAAAGAATGTGATGAGTATAATTAAAAGATGGTTTAAATTTTTAAACAAATGAGCAGTACTTGTGTTTTTTGTATTTCATTTTAATCTTATGAAAATGTTCCTTTCAAGTCAAATTTTAATTTTTGAAAGTTTACTGGAACATGTGTGGTGATGGTTGTTTTGCAAGTTAAATTGGGTTTATTGATGTAAAGTGCACAAATTATTAGTTTTTTTGTAGAAAATGTTAATGTGTCATTAAGTAAGGTCATAGTTGGCATAATAAAGTGTCATATTTCATTATAGATCATTTACTAATCAAGTCAGCTGACTTTTTGACAGCTGATTTTGGTGAAAGGGCAAATGTTTGCAAATTTGCGGAAAGCTTTGGATGTAAGGGCTTTGGTCATTTGTAAAAAATGTGAAAGTAATGAAATGTAGATAATTAAATTGCATATGCCGAGGACACTTTGTCTTTAACAATAAGCCACAAAACAAGAATATTTCACTTTTTTAACTTTAACTATTATTCACGTTCACGTCACGTTGTTATTATTATTTTAGCGACAAAGTCAAAACTGTTTAAAACAAATGAAATGAAAAAGTTGTTAATGTTTGAGCAATTAATCAAAATGGATAGTTTAAAAGCATTTAGTATAGAAAAAGAGAACAATTATGAATTGTTATTGGGTATGACATATTTATTTGCATTGTACTATTCTTTCTTTGAATTGCAAAATTGCTGGATTTTTTTGGATATTTGTATTTTTGGAATTTGATGAGAAAGGATTAACTAAAGTTGTTTCAAAACAACAGCGCAACTGACTGTTAGAGAAAATAGTTTAGTGAAGTGGTAGTTGCAAGATGGTGAACAAAAATAGAAATAATTTGTGAAGAAATGAAATAGTAGATTAAGTAGATACTTTCCAGATGGCAAGCTAGGTACCTAACTGACAATGTAAACATAACCCATGGTCAAATTTGTGTAGCAAATTTCCTTTTGCGTACATGATACGGGGAGACTTTTATTAGCGATTTTTTTGCATTCTCTTGAAAGCATTGGTATGAGAGTGGCTATTAGTCTACAATTAAAATTTCTGTGTTAAACTCGTGTATATTTATAAGGAGAAAGCGGTTATGATTAATTTAATAGAATTAGAGGTTATAAGCATTAAATTGTAATAATCAATTATATTTATTGAAATGCTTTTATTTTTCTGCAGGTCAAGGATATGCCCGTGATCCTTGAGGTGCTGGGAAAGCTGGAAGTTTTGCATGTCTCGAAAGAAATTCTTGAGGTAAGTTTACAATGCATATTTTTTGGAATCCTCATTAAATTGTTTGTAGTCTTGACTTGACAAGGTAATTTTCTTGTTCAAATAGAGCACTCGTTTAGGGAAAACAGTGAATGAGTTCCGACGGAAGGTGAATGACGTTATTTTGGCCAGGAGACTAAAGGATTTAGTGAAAAAATGGAGAGATGCTGTGCTAGTAAACGAACCTCCCCAAACTCGTATCAATGGGGCATCTTCCGAAGGTGGCCACCCAGGTCACGGTGGAAATCGCGCGTTATTTTCAGCGTTTAATTCCGGTTTCACATCCGCTTCATCCAGTCCAACGCTTGTGCCGTCATCATCCAGAGTGAGCCCGGCTGGCTCTTACAATTCCAATAGTCTGAGTCCTCGGATAGGGACATTGACCAATTATGCTAATAATAATAACAATACCAGTGTCCATAGTATACCTGCCAACCGAAACGGTAGCAGTAGTATATCAAATAGAAGCCCTAATCATAGGAACCCTCACCTCTCATCAAATCCATATGCAACTCTTGTGTCACCATCTGCGTCAACTGCTAGTCCACTTCTCAACTCGCGAAATTTGGTCAGCCCATACAAGTCGAAATCACCGGGTGGACCAACGCTGGCTGCATTTAATACGATTAACTCTAACCTTTCACCCTTGCCAAGCTCTCACTTTCAGTCATCGAGTTCCACATATTCTCCAAATGCAGAGACAGTATCTAGGTACATCATCATCCTATTTCACTGAAGCTAAAGCAATTAATTTGCTACCAATATCCCTATTATACTCAATATAAAATGTCTGACTGTTTTAGGACAAATGCGGCAAATAAACGGTACAGAGAGTTGGATGACAGCCCAATAAACGCAAGGTTAGTACCAAATGTCCCATTGTTTTCATCTTGTGGAATGTTCTGTTGTTAAAAATAATTACTCTGATAAAAACGGAAATAAAATGACGAGCGAGCACGTCACTTTGTTTCACTTTTGCCTAGTGAAATTTGATAATAACATCCACTATTACGAAATTGCTAGTTTGCTTAAAAAATAGATCAATATTTTTCGCAATCCTTTGCTACTTTGACATGTCATGTAAAGAGATTTTGTTTTTTATGTATTTTATTACAGCGTTGAGCCCCCTTTTAAGAAATCCCGAAGTGCTGCGAATGGGACGCTGGACGATCCTATGCTAGCTTTAGATGACATTAGTCGAGATTCTTATGCTTCACGTGGAAGTGACCACAGCGATGGCTTTACATCCAAAGATAATCGTTTTCCCTTGTCGGCCCCTTCACCCTCGACGACAGCAGGTCAGACATTGTCCGTACTATCCCCTCAGCTGTCTGTGCCCGGACCTGACTCAAATGTTCCGTCGCCGGCAACTCCTTTTGATACTGAAACTGCGATTATTTCTCAAGTTGAAGCACAACCGAAGAAGAAACGGCGGAAGAAGCAAAATGAATTTTATCAAGATAGTAAGTTAAACCACCACTAACTCTTTTTAACATGCACCTCTTAAACAGAAAGAGAAATCTTTCAAATGATGTTTTATTTAACAATCCAACTCAGAATCGTTTTGTTGACTTATTTCTTATACTGATAAACCATTATACAACTTGGAAAAAGAATAGTAATAACTCAAAAGTACAGTGTTGTGAGGAAAAAAATATTTTTGTTCATAATTTCAAGGTGAAGCCATTCTTCGAGAGAAAATCGCTCAAGCGCAAGCGGAGAAAGCTGCAAAGGCGGCTCGAGAACGTGAAATGCTGAAGAATATAGACCGGGAAGCTACAACAGATTCTCAAGAAGCACGGCGTCGTGCTTTGGAGGAGGCTGCTTCTGAGGAAAAATTAACGGGCAATGTATTCGTTGACGGATACTTGAAATCTCAGAATGAGCTTCGTGCAAAAATGGAGCGGGATGCAGTGGACATACTTTCCGGAAGTGATTTTCAAGGTGCTCAGAAGGATACCAACGAATTCAGCGTATCACCAGACAAAATGTCGAAAAAGGAAAAGAAAAAGCATAAGAAGAAGCACTTGCTGAGCGGGGCGGCTGGAGACACCGTAAATGCAAATCAGTTCCCATCAGAATCAGAAATCCTGTCCAAGCTTCCCCCAATTGATCCAGAAATTCTAAAAGAGTTTGAAAACTTTCAATACGATGTCAACCCGTCACCAGTTCAGCCGTCGGATAGTGGTGATATACCTAATTCTTATAATAAAGAGACTGAAAGCACTAATAATCTTAAAAGTCTGAGTACGTTAGAGGAGAAGCCTCGAAAATTAATTGATTGGGGGGATAGTGATGATGACATGGATGACCAATCAAAGGCTACAGAACAGGCAGTAGATATCATTTCTCAACAAATTCAAGTCATTTCAGAGTCTACTGTTGAGTACTCTGAGCCTTTAACCACTGTTGTCATCAGTTCAGAAGATGCTACAGATCACCCTGATGATAGTGTACCCCCACCTGCTGCTCATCGTGAAGTTGATGATGCAGAAGTGGAAAAATACATCAAAGACGAAGTTCCAAATTTAAACGGGAATTACAACGGCGAGGGGCAGTGGCGAGAGTGGCACGAGACGTTGACCGTAGATTCATACAAAGGAGAACCACTTCACATATTGCCTTACACCATAATTGACTTTTAAGACAGTACTCGTTTCGTCGATCGTTAAAAAAATAGTAATCATTATTAGTATTAGAATTGTTAGAGAAATGAATTCCTGTGTGTAACTTGTAATTTAAAAGAGTTCGAGGATTGAGAAGACAAGAAGCATTTTTACTATAATAATATATTATTGAATAATATAAAAAGAAATCATCGTAATGCGTGTGTACAACAACCGTAATTATATATTAATAATGTGCTAAGACAATTAAATGGTGCGCAAGACTGTTTTTTCCAAAATAAACCATTTTTTCATTCTTCTTTTTCTCTCCTGCTGAATGCTAACTTTGATCGGAAAAGTTCTGGTATTTAAAACAAATCGTAGTTGAAGATGGTCCATATATTTATTATTAATTACTTGCTAGCAAGGCATCGTTCAAAAAATATATAAATGTTTCGAACACAAATTGCGTTTTTTTCGTAATTTGTTTGGTACAGTTTGACTTGTCACACCATAATTTGTCGCGTTTTGCTAGATTTCGTCAAGTATTCCATATAATAATAATAATAACAAACGCTGTTTTTGTGGCTGGAGTTTTACTTATCTTTCAATTTAACTGATATACCTCTATACTTTAATGAATTATTGTTTAGAAATATATAAGCTGGTACATAGGTAAATAGTCCACGTCGTGATTGATTGCATGGTCATGTTTGCAAGCGGTTTTGGTTAATTGGTCAGCATGACGCGTTGTTGTAGTAAGAAATAATTTTTTTGAGAAGAGTTGTAATGGAAAGGGTAATTAATTGCACCATGTTCCAGTTTTCATCTACTATACCAAAAAAAGCCTATCAGCCTCGCAATTGGTATTGTGAATTTTTCGAATTACATATATTTATATATTTTCTCTCGACTATCACACAAGCCAGTTTGGACACAAGTGTTGAGAAAAGAATATTATGAATCAATGCTGTTTAATTTTAACCGCCTACACCGGATTTGTTATAAAGTTACATATATAAAATATCATATAACGTCACTACTATATATCTTGTTAACATTTTTTTGGTAGTTAATTTATTGCTACATTGAACACTCGAGCTCTTTATGTTTTAATTTTAATTATTGTCAACATATCCTTAAGGTATCATCAGTAATAATATTATATTTTCTAATCAACTTTTGTTTTCATGATACAAGAACATTTTTCAGAGAAAAGTTCTTTTTTTTCATACTTACTTAAATGTTATCGTAATTATTGTTACTATTAATGAAATTACAACTTATATACGTATAAAAATATGCTTTGATAAGGTATATGGAACACACACTACCTAACATACGTATGTACGTGTAGTGCTAACTAAAAACAAAAAATGTATTTTATAAAGAAAAATCGTTCAGCTATGTTGTTAAATTGATGACTTTTTTACGTTAAATTTATTTACAACACTTGGCATGTCAAGTCATCATTTTAAATCAACTCGTTATATTGTCTAGTTGTTGCTGTGTACATTAATTTATAATAATTTATATATAAAGACATCAACAAAAACGTCTCTTATTAATACATATGCCGTGTATACCTTTATACTTATAATTGTTAAATTTACGAAAGTTAAAAAGGTAATATAATATATAATTATATTATTAATTACTGGAATCGGTAAATGGTATGCAAAAAAGTATGCGTCATAATCGCATCACACACACACACAGCAAAGCTATATAAAAATATTTACAACTATCACTTCAAGTAGCAACTTATATGACAAAAGAACAAGATCACGCATTATAAATATATATGTGACAAAGATACAAATAAGAGTGGCGAACATTTTTTTGTGGAGAAAAATGGATTATATAAAAATAATTTTTAAAGAATCCTTTAAATTGCCTGCTTCTAAGGTTTTAAGTATTTTTTATCGTACGAAGGAGTATGGGTGCCTTGAGAAAAAATGAAAAAAAGGAATATAATGCGTATTCAAAGTAATAATAAACTTGAAAAGTCAATGATATAAAAAAATATTTAATGAATTGGTAATATTTATTTCTGCATACAACTCTTATTCATATTCTACATTTTTGGCTGTTTCATGTTGCCCCATATCATTAATCTCATATATTCATTCAACATAGTTTTTTGGTCATTATTATTGGCTTGTAAGCCAATTTTAGCAAGTTTTCTTTAATTTACTTGAATACTTGAGAAAAAATGAAAAAAAAAGGAATATAATGCGTATTCAAAGTAATAATAAACTTGAAAAGTCAATGATATAAAAAAAATGGCGTCAATTTTTTGCATGGATTTTATCGAAAATACTTAAAAATAAGATGTAATACAAAATAATCATGTATTTTATTTTAAGGATATTTATTTTTCTAGAATTGGAATATTCATTTTAATTAAATGTAAATATTGCTGTGTAGTAAATGTGGATTATTGACGCTATCTTTTAAGGTTGATCGAAATGGCTTTCCTGAGGTGGCATTGGAATGATGAGCACTTTTCGGGGTGGTATTACCGGGTTTTGTGGTGGTCATTGGAATGATGAAAGGATGTGGGGTTGTTGAGATGGGCTTTGTTACTGATTCTGTGCTTGTTTCGCGTTGATTTTCTGAGATGGAAGGAGTGTTTTTGGAAGAAGACTCCTCGTCGGACTCGGACATTTCCAGAGAGTCAAAGTTCCACTCGTTGTTATCGCTCGGGTCATTGCCATCATTTTTATATGCGTTGTACTTGTTTAAGGGACTTTCTTTCCAAAGGTTAAATTCCAGATTTGGGATTTTCTCGGAATCCGAACAAGACACAAGGGGATTTGTTTGGGGTGAAGTGAGAAGCATTGGATGAAGTTGGATTAGATCAAAACTGAAATCCGTGTTGTCGCAAAGGATTCTTGCCAGGGATGTTTCACGAATCGTTTTTAATTGTACTGTAGAATTTCCAAAAAAAACACCATACTCTTTTTGATTTAGTTAGCATTTAAGAATGATTACTTTCACCTTTAACAGTGAGAAAGCATCAGAGCATGCATTTATTTAGACTGCCGACTTACATTCCGTAAAATGGTGCGAGTAGATGGTACCCTCGTACCAAAATCTGTCACCCTTTTTAAATCGGGTAAATTGATCAATTAAGAGACACGCTAATGTTGGACCGACTCTCCCTGAAGGAATCGGGTTTTCTGCCAACATTCCCATAAAAAGATCAACCTGCTCCACGTTACTGAATAATATAAAAAAATTCAAGCATAATCATATCTGCAGCAGCAGCTCTTATCAGCATAAGATGCAGTTTCAAATATTATGTAATATCAGCAGCAAACGATGAACTGATTACCTGTAAACTTTAGTAATACTTGCATACGCTTCTGGATACCAGTGTTGCTTTAAATCTTGAAAGTTTTCAATTTCTGAAAATCCACAAGTTTTTCTCCACACAATATACGGAGCAAGTTTCAAGTGTCGACCTTTCTCCAGTACCATCTTAACCACATCTAATGTCATGTTCAACGGCTTTATGAACAGCGAGCGTAACTATTCCAAAAAAAGTCACCCTTGAGGTAATAACACTATCTAGCATTTTCCTTATATGCCATCATTGTTCATTTTTTAAGTATGTTACCTGCGGTGAAAATTCTAATCCGACACGATTCACAGCCAAGGTTGCAAAGCCTCTTAGAATTGCTTCAATGTGACCTTTACCTACCTTACCTATAAGAGACTCTGGCGTAGTAAGTATTTGCGTTCCAATATCCAGTTTCCATTTCCTAACGAATTTTCCTCTTTTCCAAATTAACTGCAATTTGTCAACAGCCATAGAATACCAAAAGTTTCCAACAGCGCCTGCAAAAGCGTCTGAAACCGAGGGATCAACCAGTGGATCATAGAGTTCGTAAAAACCAGTCGCTTCTGGCATTAATCCACTAACATTCATTTGTTCACTCCCGAGCATTTGTGGAAGGAATTCGTTATAAGTGATGTGTTGTATTTGAGCAATTACAATACGCCGGCTTTCTTGAAACAATTTTTCATCATCCCAGTGGGGATTTAATCGATGTAGCCATGAAGCGACCCAATTGTGGTGTCGCACGAATACAGTGTTGAGAGCTGTGAGTGCGCTTAGTTGATTAACATCATCATCCCCTACAAATCATAAATCCCATCTTCTAAGTATTTTACCTGTTATCCATATAACTAAAATGCATACAGATCAATTATGTACCAGAGAGAAAGCAATTGTCACCACTTCCGCCAAGACAAGTTTCATTGTGTTCAAGAGCAATAGGAAGAAATCCTTTCCCATGACTCTGTTTCATCAGCTTTTCTTTCATTTTCCCCATCGTTTTTGTTCTGAGCTTGTTCGCTCTTTCTTCTGAAGAACCGTAAATATTTGAGGCGTCAATGAAAGATGTAATCAAATTAAAAGAAGTCGGTGGCCCTGTTTAAGTTTTTTAAAAATAAAGTTAGAATTAAGAAGTACAAACATCATATATATTATCAATAGATGTGTAGTCTGCTTTCATTTCACCTATTTCACAAGCTGGGTATACTGCAGGGCATGATGAAGGTAAAAAGCATTGGATTTTCTCGGATGTTTGTAAATTTGAGGAACTATTGTCGTGAGCCACAGTAGTGGAGCAGATTTCCTTCTTAAATTTCATTCCTTTATTTGCAAAATTTGCTTGAGGACTCCTAACATCAATTTCTTCACATCGGACTATATATTAAAAGAGGCAATGAAAATTTAGTCGAAAAAAATATTTTTTAACAATATCCGAAAGAGGTTGGAAAGAGAATAAACCTGGAGATTCCGCTGTCTTTACGGTGTCATGTAATATGAACATTCCCCAAAGCGGTAATATGGCAGATGCTTCACTATCAACTGCACATGATCCACCAGTTAATTGTTCTAGGTTAGAATTTGATAACGGTAATTTCTCTGTAAATAACCACAAGAAGAAACAGTCATTCTCCGAAATGCCTCTGCCTTACATGCGGTTTTTATGGCTGCTTGGAAAGCATTAATGTTTTTTACCCTTAATGATATCTGGTTTAATTATTCTACGAAATGGTGAATACTGAGCTCCCCAAGTTTTGTGAATGACATTATTGCAAGACCCATTTATTGTTCTGAACCCACTAGTTATGTTACAGCTCATGTTAATCTCGTTGTCACAAAGATGATCGTCAAATAGTCCATTCAGGGAATCATCGTTTCGAGAAATGTTTAGCCTTTTGGGTAAAACAGTATAGCAAATAAATGTTTACATTGGGAAAAAGTTACATTTTTATGCGCCACAAATATTACCTCCGTTTCATTTCCTGTATCGCAAAATTAATAGCTTCTCCTTTCCAAATCAGGATTTCAACCTTTGTGCTGTACAAATAAGGAGCTTTATGGTCATCAATTCAACTAATCAATTTTAATTTTCATACATATTATAATCGTTCTACCTATTTTCATTCAAGTTATCCTTAAGAATTGCAGCCGAGTATTCCACAACTTCTACAGCAATTCCCTCATCAATTAGGTGTCCATTTACCGAAAATAGTCCAGGATAGTGTTGCTGTCTCACTTTACTTTGCAAAGCTAAATCTGAACTGCTAGCAGTCTTCTTTTCCTCTGAATTATCGTCTTCCACGAGCATATCCCATATTTTATGTTCCGTTTTCACCGTGTCGAAAGATATATTCAGCCTTTTTGACTCAATGTCTAACAGAAAATTTATTAGAGAAAATCATGACAATGGATTATTATCATACATTATAGTACATAAAGTGCCATGTATTGTTCAAATCAATTTACCATACAACGGCCACTCGTGACTGGACAGTACTCCTAAATCATTCAGATTTTTAGTTGAAATGCTTTTGCTTTCTCCACTAAATAAGAAAACGGTAATGCTGACAGCAGAAAGTAGCGCTATTCTGAAATTTTATATTTGTCATAGATTATACTTTGGCACGCAGCATGGCTTACATTATTTTATAGCTTTTATGCAACTTACAAGATTATAATAACCAGAATAGTGTATGATTTTGCCATACGAACTCCACATTGGCAGGAGGAACAAATTTTATTGCTACTTTGTTCACCATCTCCTTCTCTCTGAGAATATATCCTTGACACGACATCTTCAACAATGTCATTTTCTCCAGAGATTATTTCACGAAATTTTAGCCTAACATCCGACAAATTAAATGGTAACACATCCTCCGATTCATCCTGGGGCAGTTCCTCGGATGTGGGATTGTAAACCCGAAACGCATCATCAAACTGGCTACTACTAACAAAAAGCTCAGTTTCGCGATGACTTTCATTGTCACTTGCAAACCTACTCGGGGGATTGTGAGAATCGCTCCTGTTTGGGTCAATGTTCCTGACTGAGGAGTGTTGTAAGTTATCTAACTCTATCGAGAGTTGATTTGCGGGGATCAACTTTTCTCTTGCATTTTGACTGTTACTGGCTGAATTTGTGCTGCCAGCGTTTCGATGATAATTCACATCCGGAGTGTCAGTTGAGGCTAATCTATGAAATTCATTGTTCTCTCTTCGTCCACTTCTCCCAGCACGTCTTGTATACGACGAACTGGGGAGGACATTCTCAAAAATGCTTTTCACTTTCATAATAAAAAATAATATTTTTGCACTAAAACTATCTCTTTTTCATGAAACGAAAAAGAAAAAGAATATTTCGGGTAAGAAAATTATCACCTGCTACATAACAGTTCTTTAAGGTTGACTTGTTATTCCCAATCCGTCTTAGTTAGTTTTATTTGCTAACATTGTGTTAGTTTATGGCACTTTTTATTAATGGCTCGAGCGTGATATATGTCTGCTGCTACCTGCTTTGATAGTCATTATCATTTAAATGAATTTATTAACGCATGAAGCCGATATATTTACATTCATGTACTTACTATTAAACGTATAATGTAATATTTTTGTCCATTTTCTTAGTAATTTCTATAAACGGGTAACATGAAATCAAGGTTAATTGAAGCTATAGTAAGTGTGCTTATGCATATAACATTTTCAATGTGGTGTAAATAATTTAATACTAATTTAACATATTTAGGTTATAGTTTCATTTCACAGAATCTATTATAGTTTTATTGAATACGTTGTAGCCATTACATTACACAAGACAATAGTTTATTGTCGTGATAATAAAATTCGCATTGTTTCTTTTTTTGCTCACAAAGTCAAATTGATAATAGGGTTTTTATTCGGGCACATCCTACGTATGAAATGTGCTACTCGTTGTTTTCATCAAACGCTTAAGCATGAAAGGAAATGTACAGTCCAATTCAGGATTTACGACAGGATAAGATTTAGACTATCTCCTGTTTTTCAGACAATAGATATCTTAATCTTGTACTATCTATCAGTTCATCAACCTGTTACATAGATTACCAGCACATATTAATGAATTTGTCAGGGGACATGTGTATATATGTGCACCATAAAATTTTAATTGAATCTTAATTCGATTTCAGTCAACCTGATTGGATGTACTTTGCACACTTTAGGGAAAATGAACGTTACATTGAAAAACAAAGCAATATCTGATGTAATGAGCATTTTTACGCTAAACTATTTCTAATGGCTGCTTATAAAGTGACAAAACATCTTCCTTTTTGCTTACAACCACACATATTATAGTAAGTAGGTTTGCATAGCGTACCCTTCATGTTCTCCTCTTCCAACCAGGAAGGGTTCTAAATTATGCATTAGCTTTTTTAAAGTTTGGTGTCCAAGGATAAATCAACGAAAGTTCTTTGATGGACAATTTCACAAATGTAAAAACGGAACTCATTTATTTCGTTATGTTATAAACCCCTAACAGATGTACTACAAATCAATCCAAAATACAACGCATTTCATGCAAAAAATTGTTTGCATACAAACCCCAAAATTCTGATAATGGCACCTCCCACAAGCGCTGTCCCTAAAAAACCTGCTCTAGTCTCGCCTTCAAACCCTCCGAAAGGTCCACCCCAATCAGTAAAGTTTGAAATGGACGTGTGCACAAGTGCTCACGCAGGATGCAATGGTCAACACCACCTTCACACTCATGGTCACGGTCATAGCCATAATCCATCACCCCCACACTCTATGTCTGTGACAAATCCTAGCAGACCTGGTGTCGCCAGAAGCAATGGAGAAAGTTCTCATCATCATCATCATCGTCACCCGCGGAGTAAAAAGGTGACACCTCCAACTCCATCATCCTCAGCACAAAATCCAAAAAGTTATGTTTCTATACTAAAAAAGCAGATGATGGCTCCTCCCCCACCGGTCATTCTTCCATCGAGGAGGAAACCGAATAGCAACAACAATAACTTATCATCAGTGTCACTTTCACACTCGCAGCGGTGCAGCAGCTATATAATGAGTTGCAGTGATGTGGCATTGAAGAATGCTCCGATAAATAAGCTGAAGGTAATGCAAAAAATGAATACAAAAAATATTTTCTTATGTAAATTCTAGGATAATGCATGCATGGTCGAATTTGCAGGAAAAGACACTGAGAACAATCTTCAGTTATCTTAACCATCCCGACCTGCTTAATTGCCGAGCAGTTCAAAGGCGCTGGAATCGTCTTATTTCCGACGACGAGCAATTCCTCGATACGACCGTGTTTGTGGTCAACATTCACAAACAATACGTTGTTCCAACGGACTCACTCAGTTACACGGATCTACTTCAATGGGCCAACATGCCCTTCCGCCACGGTCGATTCCAGTATATAGACTACCGTTATCTCAAGGAACCGCAATTTTTTGGCCTTTGTCGGAAAAGCGACAATGAAAACTACTTCCCACGTCCAACATTCCTCAGAACTCTTACAAGCCTTGAGTTCAGATACAGCTATTTACTCTGGTCAACTTTAAAACGCATTCTGACAAAATCAATCCTTCTTGAAGAATTGAAAATATTCAACTGTTGCATATCCGAGTCATCTTCCACCACCGGTTCCCAGAACGAGTTTGATGATTTCACCGCTGGAAATACTATATTTGGCTTGAGGACTTTTGAAATCTATGAAACCTACAATTTGGATAACATCACAAGACTTTTGGAAAAGTTTAATGGCTATTCTAACCAAAGTCTGACAACTTTAAAGATTGCATATCATCCTCCCGCTATTGTTAGCAATATTCCAAATCACAGCAAATCCGAATGGATTGACTTATGTCGCGAGTTGAAAACGCTTATTTCAATGTGTTCAAATTCCCTAAAAGTGTTGGTATTGGACATTCAGCACGAATCTACCCTGGATTTGTTGGGGTATCACTTGAGTAAAGAGTTGGAAGCGTTGGGCCGAACACTGGACTTGACAGAGTTTCAGCTTTCCCCAAGCATGGGTGTTTGGCTGCATAAGCCCGAACGGATTCCCAAGCAGAATGTAGCAATGACAATGAAGCATGCCGGGGTGGATGGCCAAAATTGGGTGAAAGTTGCGGCGACATCACTTGCTCGATTTCTGGAAAGCCAGAAGAACTTGAAAAAGCTTGGCTTGCCATGTATTGAGTATCCAGAAGCGTACAGCTCATGCTTCAAGTCAGTTTTGAAACGATTACCTTGTGCGCCCGTTTTGGAGGATTTGGCTGTGCCTTGTGCAGGCTTCTTACCTGACGACTTTCTCCATCACTTTCCCAATTTGAAAAGGCTGAAAGTTGGAGCTTCCTGTTGCGGCGATTTGACTTCTTCCTGGGATGCTTTCAGTTATTATAACGGAGAAGAGATTAGCTATCCTCCGGATTCTGCAAATACTTTTCCAATGCATGCAATTATGCCTGGAAGCAATGACAATATGCAGGATGGGTCTAAGGATAAGATGAAATCCATTGAAGAACTTTGTATTTCAACGGTAGAGTGTCCAGAGAAGTTTAGCGTTTTGTTACAAAATTTGTGTAATTTAACGTCTCTGGAAGTGAGTTCCACTCTTGGCACACCCGTGCTATGTGATAATGATTTACAAGCTTGTGTGAAGTACCTGAAAAATCTGAAAATTCTAATGGTTGGTGGTTGTGAGAAGTTGACGGATTATGGAATAACGGGCATACCCCTACAAAATTGCCAACTTATGTTTAAACTTCAAAAGTATCATTCTGTTGGTGTTAATCCGAATGTATGGAAATCGGCGAAAGTTCATGGTCGCCCTCTATCTGATTTGAAGAGTAAGTTTATAAATTAAAATCATATATAATTGCCAAGTTGTCACAAGCACAATTAGGCCATGTACTAATTAATAACGCAATGTCCTAATTGACTTGTACAGGATTACAAAAGTTGGTGCTCACTGGAAGCTGTTCCTTCACAGATATCGGCATTGGATATGGATTATCTTTCCAAGAACTGAAATACTGTCATCTGCCGTATTCTCATACTGTAATTCAAAACATGATTTATCGTCTTTAAAGAGTTAAATCATTAATATACTTAATTCTTTCTTACAATTTATTTCTAGATCACCTCTTGGGGCATTGAGAGATTTGGTGAGATGAATCCAAGTCTTGATTCCTTCATCCTGTCTGGTGTTCATCAATTTTCTAAGGAAGCTTTCGTGACATTGAGACAAACCCATGAGGGTCTAAAGAAAGGAGACTCATCTCGCTCTGGATATTATGTACGAATTTAACCATTCTTTAAAATTCTCTTCATTGTTAAATGTAATCTAGAATAGATGATCAATCTAAACTACTTTAAATGTTTGATTGGCAGTGGGAACAAAAGTCAACATTTGTAGACGACTTTTCCTTGGTTCTCCCATCACCCCAGGAAGTTGTCACTGCAGTACTGACAAATGTAAAGGAAATGATTTGTAAAATGCTCCCAGTAAGGAGCAGAGGTTCACCAGCTAATAATCAAGTTGAAATGGACGTCCGAGGCGGAGGTGACGAATAGATGCATTAATTAATAAAATGAAAAAAGCAACAAATTGACAAGTATTATCCATTTTTTACGGACGTTTTTAAATTAATAAATTGGGAAAAAATCATTTTCGTGAAAAATGTTTCGTTATATTATATTGAAATGGAGTAGTTTTATTAAATATTTCTCCGCATATACACCATAAATTATAGAAATTAATATAATACATTGCCGATTAATTGGTTATATTTAAATATATCTAGAATTTTTTGCAGTTTAAATGTTAAATTGGGTGTTTTATTACAAAAGAGCAACTAATACACAAAGATAATAATTTACAACAGAATTAAACTGGCTTGTAATCGAGTTTAGATTCCAACTTTTTGTTATCAGATAATTTTCTAGCAGCTTTCATAAAGTCTTCCTGTACAACGTAGTCCCTTTCTGCTCGAATGGCAAATAAACCTGCTTCAGTGCAAATATTTCGCAAATCAGCTCCGTTGAATCCATCAGAAAGTTTGACAACTGCTTCATAATCTGGGGGTAGCAAAAGAACATTAATAATTTTGCTGCAATGCTTCTCATTTAAATCACATTTTCCAGATAACCAAAATATGTACCGATTTCTCCATGTTTAGTGATAGGTCCAGCGTGAATTTTCAAGATTTCTAATCGAGCCTGCTCATTTGGAAGTGGAATTTCAATTTTTCTGTCCAATCTTCCGGGACGGAGAAGAGCAGGGTCCAGAGTATCAGGACGATTTGTAGCCATTATCATTTTTACCTATAAACAATAAGATTAAAGGTTAAGGATATTGTATGTTGCAAAAAAATGTTACGAAAAAAATAAATGTTTGATAAGATATAGCTTATACCTGTCCCAATGAGTCGAATCCATCCATTTGGTTCAACAACTCCATGAGCGTTCGTTGAATTTCTCGATCTGCTGAAGTACCCTCGGAGAAACGACGACCACCAATTGCATCAATTTCATCCATGAAAATAATGCATGGCTGATGATCCCTGGCATAGTTGAACATTTCTCGGATTAAACGAGCACTTTCACCGATATATTTATCCACAATGGCGCTGGAGACAACTTTGAGGAAATTTGCATCCAGCTGCGATGCTACAGCTCGAGCTAGAAGAGTTTTTCCGGTACCTGAAATGGCAAAATAATTCGTTTGAAAACTTAGTCATTCTTCCTAATAGCCTAATCCCAGTGATAATTCCATCATTCTAATATAATAATATGTATATTTAAAAAAGTTTTACCTGGTGGTCCATATAAAAGACATCCCTTTGGAGGCGTAATCCCAACTCGTTGAAATAATTCCGGATTCAAGAGTGGCAATTCAATCACCTAAAAACGCAATATTCACATTATCTTCAAATTAGTTTACACAAATTTTCCTCCAAAATCTAATTGTGAAGTACTCACCTCTCTCAATTCACGAATTTGCTCCGACAGACCTCCAATGGCTGAATAAGCAACATCTCCTGGATCTTCATGACTCATGTTATAAACTAATGGATCCACCTCACGCGGAAGATATCTCATGATTGTTAAAGTTGTCATATCCAATGCAACCCGAGTTCCACTTTTCAGCTTTGTCTTATCCAACTGACGACGGCATCCCACAACATATCGAGGCCCGTTAGTCGCTTTCACGATAAACTTATCGTCAGTAAGTTGTTTCAACACCTCTCCAACAATCTAAAATACAAAACCAAAACTCTCAAGATTTCCGTATTCATCCCAAATTACTTTCACTAACCTTATCAACGCTTATCAACAATACTCACCTGTCCAACACTCTGCAAGGCCTTCAAATCATTCTCAGACTTATCATACTGCTTGG
>JAHZMV010001567.1:0-13187 GCA_027743765.1 Coecobrya sp. COE2 | reverse complement strand
AATTAAAAATAAAAACAAGTTCATTTCCATTACAAACCTTTTTTTCTTGCAAGTTTACCATCATTCCATCATGTTTTTTATCCAGTTTTTTTAAACATTGACATTTTTGTAGCCACTTTGTTGAGATTTTTTTTGTTATTCTGTACATTTTCCTTTCGCGTACATTAAAAGCCATGATGACGACGGAGACGACGTCATTTGAAGAAAGTCGTTGATGAGAAGAAGAAGAAAGTTGTGCAAGATGTTATTTTCCCTCCAGGTATTGTGCCATTGCTGCTGCTACTGCTGCTGCTATCATTTTGAGATGCCTGGTTGATTTCCCTTTTTCTTGTGTGTTCCACGACGAGCCACCACGAAACGAACCACTTGTATCCGGATTTGTGTGCTACTATTCTCTCTTGATTAGGTAGAGTGCTGGCTGACTGAGTGAGTGGATGATACACAGCTAGAGAATGTGAATGTGCTGGAGTAACAAAAGAAGAAGGAGAGAAAAAAAGAGCTCCACGATTTTTTTTTCTTCTTTTAATTTGGCATTATTATGTTTACTGTCCGGAAGTAATAAACTCTGTTCATTCACTCAAAACACAATGTAGCTCGTTAAATTTTCACGATTGGGTGGTTCATGTTGGTTGATGCAAGCAAGTGGAATAAAGCAAACACATTGACAATATTTTTTTTCTTTGCTATCCAAGAACCAGCCCATTTTTTGTCATTTTACTTAAGTGGAAAATAAAGCTCGTCACCACAAAAAAAATCGTACATCCTCTTCATTTTCTGTTGAATAGGAACTGACCCGAACAAAACTGTTTCCGTATTGAGCAGTCACAAGTCACGAAACACCACACAATTATAATATGGAAAGAAAATGAATGGCACTTTTGGTATTGTGTGTGTGTTGTGTGTGGTAGCGCTAAAAAGTAGATTATGTTTTTTGGGAGGCCATGAGATGTCAATGTCAATCGAATCAATCCATTAAGGTGTTGCCGCTTCAGTTCAAAAAGGTTTTTAAATCTGGCTTGTCATAAAAATGTCATCAAGGTAACAGTTGCAGAGGATCAGCATATATAGCGGCATAGCTCCATTTTTTGTTTTTGCTTTCCACTCAAAAAAACAAGCACTCTTTAAAACCCGAGCCGAGATGATTTAAAGCCGGAATTCGAACGACAACTCCAGCTGGTTGGTTGTGAAATAGCTCTGTATTGTGTGTGTGGGCATAGCATTATAAGTTGGCAGTCAAAAAAAAGGACGGTCCGCTTTCTCCCGACATGGTTTGCACGGATTCAGCAGCTTTTTGGTGCTTTCTCTTTCTCTCTCGGTTGCCTATACAGTCCCTCTCGCCTTCCATCGCTTGAGTCCTCATCAACATGGTGGTGGTGGTCGTGGTATATGACAGAATCAGATCATGGCGCCTTCCTCTCTTACGCATAGACTGACAACTTGACAAAAGTAAGTAAGTTGATGGGAGAAAAAGAAAGAAAAGAAAAGTGGAAAGAAACAATGGATTATTATTTACACCGGTGTGATCGCTATGATCATCTTGATCACATCATCATCAACAAGACGACATAGAAAAGCTTGAAGAATAATAGAATGTAATTGAGAAAAAATATGTAGAAAGAGAATGGATGGAAATTCCTTGGGAAAAGAGAAAAAAAATGTTTATGGAACTCTGTTTAAGAAAAGTACTACTACTTTACTGTGTGTAAGTAAGACATTCACAGGGATTTTCAATTCTTTTGATATAACTTATTATTATGTTGCTTGGTGTGTGTATTTTTTACATAAAAACAAAAAACTATATATAATAAAAAAATATGCAGAGAGGAATGTCCATCCATTTTTGGAGATATATATATATTTTCTTGGTTTCAAAGGAAAATAATAATAAGTACATATGTCAACATAGTTTTAATGAATTTAATTTTCATGCGATATTACATAATAATGAATCATATATTAAATAGATAAGTAAAGAAAGTGTGTAGTACTTGCAACGTTCCCTAGAATTTTTCTGCATGTCTTGCTTTCTCTCTCTCTCTCTGACACAACCACATTCTCTGTATAGACTTTGTGTTTGGTAGCGTAGTAGAATATAAAACGAGGGAAAAAATCAACCATGACACACAGAGAGAAGAAGAAGAAACTTGCAATCAGATACAATTTGGAACAATAAATTGTACAACGTACAAAATAAAAGCTGTTTGCAAAGAGAAACAAAGAAAATGCAATCAGTTGAGATTATTGCAGATGGTGATGTGTTACAGTAAAGCCATAATAAACAGACTGCAGAGATTGTGAATTTTTTGTGATAGAGCTTTTCTTTTTAGAAATTTTTTTTTCAAAAAATTGAAAAGGATTACGGTAACACATCAAAACTGCTGAGAAATATTAATGAAACACAGGTAGAAAAACGTCAATGCATAAAAACATGCAAAATGTGAGAAACAAATTGTACACATTAAATGTTTGATTAATTTGGTAATTATGTATATAAACATTAATAAGAATTTAGTAACAATACTTCAATTGTATATGTAACATGTCCGCGCGCATTCCCACAGAAATTAATGGTTTTATTGAGTTTAAAGAACAACAAAGCATAACAAGAGTAAAATAAATTATACGTAAATATAGAGACACAGAGAAGAAAAAAGTTCTTTTTTTCCAACTGGACAATAAGTATGGTATAAGTTTACAGAAGAGAAAAAAATAATAGTTAAAAGGATCATCGGTCAAAAATTCATTCTCACCTTTTCAGCAAATTTTGACCTGGCACCTGGCAGACCCTGAACTGGATACGGGTAGTATCCGTGTCAAAAATTATCCGGGGTACGTTTAACAAACCAGACCATTATTCTCAAGGAGGACTTTCCATCCCTGAAAAACTGCAATGCTTTTGTTAGAATTAAAGCTATAATCTTAATTAGGCTGCCACACACTCGCTGGAGGAAATGGAAGAAGAGACGCCGTGCCGTGCTGTATAGCAACATGAAGAACAAGAAGAGTAGAAGCGCGAGACAACTGTGAGAATGTTGAGCGGGATCGGAATATTATTTTATGCATCTTGTAAAAAAATATGGATGGGTAGATAAAGAGAGAAAGGAAAACTCGGGCATCTACAGACAGACACAATTGTCCCCACACACAGCTCAGTTTTTTTTTCTCTGTGACATAATCTGGCAGTTTGAAGAATAAAACGGAGAAAGCAGAGTAGGAGTAGTAGTAGTAGTTGTGGTGGCAGCAGCGGGTGAAAAAAAAGAGAAAATAGACGGGGATAAACATGACGATGAGTTTGACATGACATGAGTTTCCTTCTCGATATTATATCCTTTCTTGCTTCTGGTGCTGCTGGAATTGTTGCAACGAAAATTATTCCAAGCACATCACAGTCATTCCATTTCTTTCTTTCTTCCAGAGAGAGTGAGAGGATATATCCAAGTGACAAAAAACCTGTCAAACTGTGTACAGTGGTATGGCATGGAATCGAGAGAGTACTCCTCGCGCAATCCCCGCATTTAAACAATAGACTTGGGTATTATTATTTTCTGACATTTTCCTCCTCTTCTTCGTCTTCTTCTCCAGGCAAGAAGGCAGAAAGAGAGAGAGAGAGAGAGCCCCAAATGGCCATTTTATTCCATTGTAGTCCTTTCTCCTTGTCCCTTCTCTGAATACATCTGGGCTCTCTCCTCTTGGAAAAAAACAGATAGCATCATTGTCATACATGGTGGATAGTCAGGCAATAAGGTGCTCCTCTTCCTCGATATGGTCGTCCGTAAAAAGGAGAAAAAAATATGTCCATCCCTTTTTCCAACAACTGCTGCTGCTGCTCTCTATAGCAATAGCTCAAGGCTCGCTATAGTATAAAGTATTGCTCTTTTCTTCTGTTTCTTCTTGTCTTTTCCCTTCTCTCTTGTATGAATAATGCATGCACTGTGGGACGAGTGGAGAAGATGGTGATGGTATGGTCCTCCAGCTCAGCAGCAGAACAATCCACGACGAATATATACAGACGGATGAATGCACGGTGTAGTTAAGCAAGCAACTATTAGGCATTTCCTTTCGTGTAGATGCCGAGGCAACAATGGGCACGATGACGACGAACCAAGGGTACTTATATCTCTGGATAGAGGGACATGATATTATATTGAGCTGGTGTGTGTGTGTCTCTGTGAGTGTGCCTTTGCGAGTTTCTCATAGTGCCTTAATGTCTCTTCTCTCCGTTTCCGTTCCGTTTTTGATCTGTCCGTTGTATAACAGCCAGCAATAGTAGCTATAGCGAGAGAGAGAGCTGACTACTCCTCCTCCTGCTGTTGTTGTAATTGTACCAAACGAAGGAAGCAAAACCATTTTGAGTGCTTCTTCTTTTTCTATCTGCCACACTGCTCCTATTTGGTTTGGCTTGCTTGTGGTGGTACTACTATAGATGTTGTTGTAGTAGCAGGAATAACAAAAGCTCCATTTTGTCAAGAAGAGAGAGAGAGAGAGACGAGAAGGGAAAAAAAATGAAATTCCGGAGGAGTTTTGTTGGATAAAATGTATATTTGTAGAGAGAAGAGATACAGATATATACATAAAATATCAGGGGAGAATATATGGAGGTGACATTTCTTGGATACCAATGAGCAAGCATGCATGCATGTATGGCATGGATGTTGTTGGGCCTGTGGAAGCAGAAGATAGTGAAAGAATCCTCATCGTCAAGTGAAATCCATCCGGACTTATTACAGTGTACTATGGCTCCACTACTGCTCTCTCGAGCATGCAGGGAATTCCTATTTGAGCTTTTGGTGTGGCTTTCGAGCTACACTAGTCTGGTGGTGTATAATACTACGGTGTGTGGTGTGGTGGCTATGACGACCCAAAACCAAATGGTGAGGATAATGATGATGATCGTGGTGTGATGGCATTATATTATATATACGCGCGCTCCTTTACAATGCAACGTTATCCTTCTTCTTTTTTTTATCCTTGCAGTATTTGCAAAGAGATAAAATGATGCCACCTTTTTCTTATTTTCTCAGGATTAGTATCCTTGCTTCGTTTTCTCTTTTTTTTCTGCTCCCGAGATTATCATTGATTGTTTGACGGATTGTTGTGCCAAAAAGGAAAACAAGTAGAAAAAGTGTATGAAGAATGCTGCTGGTGCGCTGTTCAAGTATTTTGTGTGTAGGCGTGACTGTTTCAGATGAGGAGGCTTATAGAGAGAAAGAGAAGAAAATATTATTGCAGTTTTTGTATCTTCCTTGGAAACTTCCTGTTTGGAATAAGAAGATGAGCCAGGGTACAAGGAAGAGAGCACGCACCCTAATAATCCATCCCGGATTTGATTTTTTTTCTCCTAGTGTTATTGTTGCTGTAAAGAATTGATTTGATTGTAGACGAAAAAGAAGCATCAGATGTGGTAGCAGGCCATGGTTGTATGTATGTTAGTTGTTTTGTAAGTTGCGATGGCGATACAAAAACGAAGTAGGGGGAATCCAAGGAGAGAGCAAATAAAATCTGAAGTATGTATTTTATTCTCGGGACAAAAATTTTCTCTCTCTCTCTCTCTCTCTTGCAGATACAACAACAGAATGAGATGTTGTGGTGGTGTAGTAGGGAAAGCTTGAGAGAGAGAGGAGGAGGTCAGATTGGAACTTGGCCACTTTTATCCTACTTCAATTGCTTGCTGATCATCATCATCATCAGCAACATTGTACAGATCACACATAAGGATGATGATACTCTGATGATGACTATTCTGATGGTGAAAGTAGTTGCTTGCATGTTGTAGTAGTAGCTTGTTGTTTCCTTTTTTCCCTTGTAGTCGTTGGAAAACACGAGAGAAAAGTGGCAATGGCAATAATAACGAATATAAAAGATGAAGGCTTCCATAAGTTATACATGTTGTGTGTTATTCGCCATAGGGCTACCAGCACGTCATGGAATGTGTACGTATGTGTATCTTATGGTCGTGGTGAGAGACATTCCATTTCCGCCCTCTATTTTTTACTGAGGTCCAATGAGCACCAGAAAAAAAATGTATGCTTTCTTCACTCTAATCCATTTTTTCGCTTTCTTCGTCAGTAGTTGTTGCACACATGCTGAATATATGTTTATAGACAGTAGTAGTGTGTATACATATTACATGATATACCGAGAGGGAATTTACTATATGGCAATGATGATGGCAGCAGTAGCAATAACATTATCATCCTCATCATCAGCATCACAGCAACAATAAAGACAGCAAATTGTACTTTCACTGTGCACACACAATAAACACAAGCAAACACACAGAGAGAGAGAGACACAATCTCTTCCACTTGGACTTGCATCATTCAAGAAGAAAGCTATATATGCGAGAGCTCTTTCTCAACAACAGAAGAAAAAAAACTTTGGCGAAAAAAAGGAAAGGAGAAGAATAAGAAGATTATTGCAGAGTGGAACGGCAGTGGAGAAATATTGGATATTTCCAGGTGCATAACTTTTATTCCTTCCTTTAATAACAATTTGTTCAAGAGACGCTTACATGACGAGAGAGAGAAGAGACTGTTGTTGTTGTTGATGCTGTGTTGTCGCAGATCTCTTTGTGAATATCATAAGACGATGATGATGATAACGATAAGGATTGGGATCAAGAAAAAAAATTGAAGATCAGCTCTCAGCAGAGAAGATAGTTGTGGGACAATAGTAGCATTTTTGTTTATGGTGACCAACTCCAAAAAGAATGGTAACAATTGGAAAGATTTTTATTTTTGGCAGAAGCTTATCATCTTTTATCACAACTTGATTGGCTCATTCCCGTTTTTTTTTGTTGAACGGAAAATAATAACATTTTGTTTTTTGGTGTTTGTTCTCATCGGCTCATCTCTACACCGACAGAGAAAGAATGAATGTTCCGCACTAATACGATGTAAAGCTGCTTTTTTTGGGTAAAGATGTATCTGGCATATAACATCCTTACTTTCACCGGTACTTTCACCAGCGGCGACAAGGAGTTTGGCTGTGTGAAACCAGCATGTGTATGGATGGCATGGGAATAACAATATTTCTGATTTATTTTCCTCTCTTCCTTTTTCTTGTCATCATGGCTTTTTTTTGCTGCTGTTGTTTTTACATTCCAACTTTTCTGCCATCATTTTCTGTATATTTTTTTATCTTGTTTTATAGGTAATTAGTTTTAAAGTTAATAAGTACCGGTAACAATAATATTTAGAGATTGTGCTAATGATTTTTTGCATTTTTTCTTTGCAACTACAGATTTCTTGCTGGTTTTTATAACAAGTAATAATAATAATCATATTTTTAGGTAGGTTTGGTTGGTTTTTGGGGTTGTGTGGGCGAGAAGAATCAACTCTTAATCAGGTGTCAGGTTTTTTTCCGTTTTAGAAGGTTTATAGGGGCTGGTTTTTTTTTGTCCAAGTAGAAAATCACGACGACGAAGACGACCATTTGGTTAAAAAAAGCAAGACGTTTTTTTTCCTCAGACGACGAAGGTTTTCTTTTTTGTATTTTCTTTTTATAGCCGATGTAGATAATGACGACGATGATGATGATCCTAATTTCCTTTTTGTTGTATAAATTAGTAGTAGTAGATTTTTTGGTAGTGCGAGCAGAAGAAGAAAGGTCTTTTTTTCAATTGAGATAGATAGATAGAGAAGATATTTTTTTATCTATGTATTTTTTTATATACACTTTTCTGTTTCTTCTGTATCGTTTATATTTTGGTATCAAAACATTTTTATTTTCTGAGAGAGAGAGAGTCCATCTCCTTAAAATTTTTAAAAACTGTAGAGTAGTGTGTCTATAAATAGATAGATAATAGAGATGATGATCAGAGTTTACTTAAATTTTTACTTTTTTGTTGTAAATATATTCGTAATAGTGTTATATAATCATAATATATATAGATATATATCATACTTTTTTGTTTAATTATAAGAATGATGAACGATAGAAAATTAAGTGTTGTTGTTGTTGATTTAACTGAAGATGATGTAGACATATAGAGAGAAAGAAAAATTACGTTTTCTTGTTGATAAACTCAGATTTGCTCTTTTTTGTTGCTGCTGATGATTTTAAAGATGTATAGAAAGAGAGAGAGAGATATATAGCAATAAAAAATGTTCGTGTGAAAAAAGTAGTCTTAGAGTCTTTTCCAGAGAGTGTACGTACATATTTTTTTATATAGTATAATTTTTTGGCGTTTTTTTCTTTCGTTTTTTTTTCTTGTTAAAATTGTCAAAAAAAGGTGCTAATCAGGAGACTCAAACGGTGAAAAACCATGATGAACAAGACGAACAATGAGAATATAGAGAGAGGTGAGAGATAATCATAAGTTGAAGGGTGTGGCGAGAGAAAAGTTGTCTCTAAGTTGAAAACATCTCTATACATCTTGGTAATGATGATTTTTTAAAAAAATTAATTATTTTTATAAATTTTTTTTCAAGCTTCTATCAGCTGCCTTTTTTTTGGTTGTGATTGCTCTTCTGCTCTTTTGTAGGTTACTAATTCATTTTTTTTACGTCAAACGTCCATTTTTTTCAAACTGTTCATTTATATTTTTTATGAGGATCGATGATGAAACTTTCTCCACTTTTTGTTGATATATACAAGTTCATATAAGTATGCATTGTTGATGAGATGCTGCTTTTTTCGTTTTTGTTTTTTTAGATTTTCATGATATTATTTTTTTCCTTTGGTGATGAGCTTGCTGTCGTTGTTGTAGTTGTTGACAATGATGACGCTTTCGAGATCCTTTTGATGTGAGTGGTGAACAAGTTGAAAAAGTAGACGTAGACCAAGTTGAAACTGATGACAAGGATGATGTTGACCACTTGTTTACTTTCTCATGACAGCAACGGCTGTAAGACGATAAGAGAATATACATTGTTGATGGTGTGTTCTTGTGACGGTCATTCATTCAAACGATCAAAAATTGATTGAGAGAATGATTGATTGAGATTTTTTTGTTGATGTTAATAATTTTGGTTGAGATTTTTGTTGATGTTAATAATTTTGATTGATTTGATAGCATGTTATTTTTCTGAAATGATTTTGGATCTGATATTATTTTTTTTTGGAAAATGGTTGGTTTTTTTGGAAAAAATATTATTATTTTTTTTGGTTGTTCTTGTTGTTGTTGGTTTCTTTTTCAGATGTCGTTGATGTTAAATGGGAATTGAGAATATATTTTGTGATTTTGAATAATTTTTTTAAGAAATAAAAAAGAAATGAAACAATTTTTTTCTGAATTTATGTAGTAGTAGTAGTAGAGTAGTAGTAGTAGTATCAGTAGAAGTAGTAGTAGTAGTGGTAGTAGAGAATATAGAGAGTAGTAGAAGAAGAAGGAAGAACAAGTAGAAAGTGTCAAGTTTTTTTCGAAGAAATTTTTTTGAATAGAAAAAAACAAGGTATGTTTTTTCTATATTCATTTTCCTATCATTTTTTTATGGATATAATTTTTTCATGTGATTTTTTTGGGAGTAGTAGTGGTAGTAGTAGTAGAAGTAGTAGTATTGGTAGTATAGTAGTTATATAGAATTATCAGATGAAGTTGATGTTCAGTTATATATATATATTGAAATATATTTTATGGGAATATATTAAAGGAGTAGTAGAGTTTATGGGTGGGTGAGATATATTAATATGGGTTTTTTTCATATATATATATATAGATAGATTTTAGAGAGAGAGTAAAGATGATCATGAGAGAATTTTTTTGTTTTGTATTTTAAAAAAGATTGTGGTTAGCAGATTGAGTGAGAATCAAGGGGGTTTCAAAATGAAAGTAAACAAACAATGCAAAAAAATAGAAATTTATTTTAAATGGTTGAAAATGTCGTTCTTTAAATAAAAAAAGGAATCGCCCGTAGGGCTCATCTATTTACATCTAACGTGTAAAATATTCCCCTCGTAAACCTTATGATAAATGTCCCATCATCGTCACATTTCCCCCTTTTGTTAATCGTCATCATCAGGGACAAATAGATATATTTTCGTATGAACTTATTGCTGATAATGTGAGCAAGAGAGAGAAAGAGAGAGAGAAAGCGAGAGAGGAGAAAGTATGAATGAAAAAACAGGAGAAAGCATGCTTTCACTTTCACTATCCACACACAAATTTCACTTGTGCAGCAGTCCATCAGAGAGCAAAGGGAATAAAGCTTTGTCCGTCTTAAGCTTAGCGGCGGCTGGTGCTTCTCTGCTTCTGCTGCTGATGTCTTGCTCCAAATCCGGATAATAGTATTTCTGTAGCAATGATGCAGCAGCATATATAGTACTGTTGCGGCTATTATGCTTTCTTCCACTTTCTCTCTCCCTCCATACAATGAAATAAAACACAGGCACACACACAGCTCAGGAAAGAAGAAGAAGGAATCGAAATTGGATTTAGTGCAGATTTATTGGACAGTCTGTATGGAGATGAACAGCAATAAAGATACGTACGTACATACGTAACTACACACATATGTACAATTCCTTTCTCTTTCTCTCTCTCTTTCGCTCTATGATCCATTCTCTTTACTTTCACTCTTTTAGTTTGTATTTTGGCACATGCCCCATTTTTATCTTTGGATAATCTTAAAAAGTATTTATGATGCATATAGATCCCAGTATTAAAAGCAGTAAGGCTATATGCATAAATGGTTTCGGGACGTACAACGGGAATATAGACGTTTTCTTCTCTCCGCTCTTTTGGGAAAACGTCTTAATGAATATTGTAAATATACATATAATATGTCTTTTTTTCTTACCAAGGACGTTGGCTAGCAGACTTTTGGAAGATCGCTCTTTTAATTCGATCTCTCGAATCTGATCCCGCATTTTGGCAGTAGCTGCCATCGTCTTTAACGTGATTTTATCACCGGGACGACTCATTCTGAGAAACCATGGAAGCCATTGCAAAAACACCACTCGAATCTGTAATAATAAATTTTAAAAAAAGTAACCGTATTGATCAACGGACACAGAATGTAACACCATTTATTTTTCTCTATGTGCAACTTTCCCCATATATTTAAACCATGTTATGCAATTACACTTCTCAAAACCTGCTGCATAATATGAGATTAATGAATCAATAAAAAAATCCCAAAGGGAAAGTGTGGAAAGTAATAATATGCCGTAGTAATAACTTATCCAAAATATAACAACTTACCCAGTTGGACATTTCATGAGTGTCGGCCGAGCGATGATGATAATTCAAGATTAAAATCGTTGAGACCACGGAGGAGGCTACCATGAACATGATACAATTGAAGTATGTACCTGTGTCATACACGAAGGGTGGAACAAGAAACAAAGAGAAAAGAAAACAGGAATAAATTACTTGATCCTTTCCTACCATCATCTCTCATTCCCATCTGACAATAACAATAATTTTTAACCGGATAATTAGTAGTAACGCCAACAACAATAATAACAATTGTATAACAACACACACACATATATATTTAAAGAAAACACTCATTATCATTATTTTAGAGTTACATAGATAAAAAAATAGTAGTAGTATATAGATAAGTAGTAATAATAATATTTTATATATATATATATATATATGCATGATATTATATAGTAAGTACGTTATACTCACAACAAATAACACAAAATAACAACACAACAATAATATAGTCAACAGTAATAGCAACAATTAGTTTTTATCGTTGTGGTAATAATAATGATAATAATTTGTAAAATTTTTGAACGACTTTCGCTGTTTATTGTACACCACAGACAGATAAATTTTTTTACCCCTGTTCTCATTTATCCTCTGAAGAGAAATAAAAAACAAACGTTTCCACAAAATATTTTCTCATTCACGCATTCTGTCGCACACTCACACATTCATACATACACACTCACAAAATAAAACTCATAAAATTGTTCAGTCAAACAGTATAGTAGAGAGGGAGAGAGAAAATACTAAATTGAATAAGTAGGAATTTATATATTTTTTGTTTCATAAACTATTTTGGTGAACTCGTAGACAAATAGCAAACATTCTCAAGAGAAAGGGAGAAAGCATCTTTTCAATCAGTCAACAACAACGCCATGCAAACCAATTTAAATTTAAACGCACGCAAGTTGCAATTTTGTTAGTGGATAGGCGATATAGGAGAGAAAGAAGAAGGATTAGTTATTTTTATATAGAAAAAGGTAATAAAAATGTCACTAAAATGTCCAGTAGAAAACATGCAGTAATATTTTTAGAACCATTCATTCATACAGAGAAAAAAGATCAACCGTGCCATGCTAAAATATATATATTTTTTCATATCCTTTTTTCCCCTGACAAGGCAATGCCCAAACGCCTGATTCCTCAATTAAAATTAAATCCTTTTTTTCCAAAATTATTTTCATTCCTTGCAGTTTATTTTTTCAACTCTGATAATCTTTCTTTTTTAGTGAAGTGAGAGCACAATTCATTCNTGATTCCTCAATTAAAATTAAATCCTTTTTTTTCCAAAATTATTTTCATTCCTTGCAGTTTATTTTTTCAACTCTGATAATCTTTCTTTTTTTAGTGAAGTGAGAGCACAATTCATTCATGCAAATTTTTTGTACAGTAATTATTAATGGAAAGCATATAATATTATAGAAAAAAAGCAGAGAAAACTTTTTAGTTAAAAAATGGGGATTTTTCTTATTGAAAGCCATTCCAATTTTTAGCGGTTAAAATTTCATGCTGAAAAAGAAAAAAATAATATTAAAACAGTCGACAATCTCTTGACAAGAACATGTTATTAATATATTTATTGATTTGAAATCTATATTTTTTTACAGATTTCGCAGGCAAGTGACTGAACCTCATGACATGACAATTATTATATAGCGGTAAAAATTATATAATTAAATGGTAAAAGTATACTTTCAACCAATCTTTTTTATTGTTACTTTCTTTTATCTTTCTCCCACAAGACCTTATTTTGTAGTAATTTAAGTAAAAAATAATGCTTTCTTTTGCGACATTGCTTCTCCAAAAAAATCATCATGCGATGCTGCGCCAATTTTAGGATTGATTAAATTTATCATCATCTTGTCCTGGGATTAGTAATTTGGTTTAAAAAATTCCTACTTTCTTTTTTTCATCATCATAATTATTTTTTATACACAACCACAACGAACGAATGAAACCAACAAGTAGACTTACATAATAAATATATATATGGTATATATATAGATAACTAAGGATTAAAAAC
>JAHZMV010001566.1:0-54967 GCA_027743765.1 Coecobrya sp. COE2 | reverse complement strand
TTTTCCATCTTCCCCTCGTTCTGTCCGTATCACTTTCTACTTAAATCAATCTATCTGTATGTCTTCTGGCACAGTACGTGGTTATCATTTGCTCTAAAATGTTAAAATTAACAATGTACAGATGTACGACATACGCTCTTTTCTCAAAGGAGTTTACTTTAGTTTGACTGAGGAGGAAGCAAAACCAAAGATGTAATATGTCATCTGTCAAATTTAGAGAAACACAATGCTTCACAGTTACCGATCATCATCCTGTGTCGTTGTAATGCATAAGCTAGAAACTTTGTCAATACCATCCGAGTACCGATTTTTGATTGGATTGGATCTGGCTGGATGGGGTTTTCTTTGCTGAGGACAGGCAGATCGAGACTGCGTATGTACGTTTGATAAAATAGTTTTCACATGGTGCATACATACAACTGTCACAATGATATATATCAGTTTTCAAATGTAACAATGAAATCACATAATAATGTTATGCAGAAAATCTCTTCGTTACCTAACCTGGAAAGATTTTTAGCTGGCTACATACATTTTACAGCTACATACACACACACTGTCTGTACATAGGTAGGAAGGTATATAATTCCTGCTGTGTGTCAGGTGAAAGAATAGATATTTCCTCGAATTCAATATTATAAATACCTTAAATCAGATTTCAATCAAAATCGTGCGACACAAACCTTTGAAAAAAATGAGAAGAATAACCGATCTAACGACAATATATGCTTCAAACATTACCAATAATAGTAGAAATATTAATGACCTCTCATCTTAACAATAACCAGTGGTAGTGAAATAACCAATAACCATCTTCCAGTGAAGGCAAACTTGAAATTCGGCCGCATATGATTCATGGGAATACATGTGAATACTATGGAGTTTCAAATAAAATATTTAAAATTGAGTAAAACCACGCTCTACTTTCATCGTTAGAATATTTTAAAAACTTTATAATTCTTTAAAATTGAACACATGCGTTTTTACCACTAAGTTTGCATAAGTTTGTGTGAATGAACGGTCATAAATATTTCGTGAAACGAAACAGAAATTATTCGTCGAGCACAGCATCAGTTTAAATAATAATATTATAACGCTATAGTTTTCTTATATCCCTTCATAACGAGATTCCTAGCTTCCTTTTTTCATTCTTTCTCCCACTAAATTCTCTTGCGTTTACACATATACATCTTTTGTTGTTGTCACTGTCGCTTTTCCGTGTTTCACGACCGGCATGAGTGTCATTACACCACTTCAACAATCACAACATAATGCATGTCGTGCCATGACTCACAGCACGAGAAAAATCCCAACGCAGTCATCAGCAAGCATTTAATGCAAAAATCTCCTCTGAGAGCCCTACAGACTCCAAGCTCATTAAACTTTTCTATTTAAATAATAACAAAAACACGGCAGACAATACAAAGGGGTAAAACCAAAGGTAGTCTCCGAAATAAAAGGATGATACAATCCTTTCTGATCATCAGGAGACTCTCTTCACAGTACGGAATCATGTAGCATACATCGAACCACAATACCACCACAATATGCCATATTATTATTTCTAAAATAGTAGTACAACACAATGACAAAGAATTTTCCTAGATACTATGAAACAAAATATCAACATCATCTAATTTACGTACTCGCATATATGCCTATTTATTTCCTGATCATTCCATTATGGCTGGTCATACTCCTACTGTTCCTTGTTGCCATTATTCTATTTAACATTTATTTATATTTTTTAGGAAAAAGTAGAATGACACAACAGTTGTCTCGTATGATCGTGTGCGTATCCATTTCACTAGACAATCATCAAAATATTATTGTTGTTGTATTTCGCAGTGTAGTATCATCGTGATCATAATCATCACCGTCACTTCTTTATAATTAAGTATATTCATATACATGTACCCTTCTCTATGAAGAAACCATTATTCATGAAACATTAAAAATAAGATATGCATGCTTGAATCCAGCGTATCAGACCAAACGAGAAAGATGATGACGATAGGACAAGTAGCATTATTTTCTTATTACGTACGCATGCAAGCATATCATTGCATGGTGATGGTGGGATGATTATTCGTGATCACTTTTGTAGTCATTGTCATACCGTCACTCATTGTTACCTTTCCCTTGTATTTTTATATTTTTATTATTATCGTAATCATGATTTTATTGTCTGTTGGTGTGTACAGCTAGAGAGCTTCATCCTCCCTCGCAAACACTGCACACAACATATAATGTATGCATGCACGCACGTAGGGGCTCTTGTTATATTTCTAATCCTATACACAAGGTGACAGTGGCTCTACTATATATGCACAATATTACTGTAATGATATCCCTTTGATTGTTAGACTGTGTGTGTAACTACACCAGAACTCCTCTCTTTAAGTCTATTCAAATTTAAATTCACCCTATTACCTGTTTCTCTCATTAAAGCTGCAAGTTCCCCACATGATCCACTTTTGAACTGTTCTGCTAAAGAATGCTTACTAAATGCTTCCTGTGAATCCTCTGTGTTAAAATTCAATATATACTGCCTGACATATCCAAGTCGGTGTTTTTACTTATTAAATTACTTGTAGAGTAAATCCGTAATATTAAGGAAGGACGATTGGAATTTAAAATAAACATCATTTTTGTGCAAATCCCACAATGAAGGCTCAAAAGAAAAGTAAAACTATTAGCCCTCAGTATTTGTATGATTTTGTAAACAGTGTTTATGATACTAGTTGATATGTCTGTTCCAGTTCATTTTTCTATACTACATGGATTTACATTTTAGTGAAGAAGCTATAGCGAATTCGTTTACTGGTTTTGGTGTTCACAATATGTCGCTTTTATACAAACCACTGCACTAGCAATCGGTTATTTTTTTCTAGAAAAAGAGGAACTTCATACCTCATTTTTTACCAAGTCAAACTCATCCATCTCTAGTGCATGCACAAATGACTCGGATTACTGTAGTCCAACACTTTGAATACCGATTTCCATCTGTAAAACGGAAGAAAGGGCTCAAAAGTCACTTTATCCACATTGTATGTAGGTTTGTAATGCATCTGGTGTACCATACCCTCTAACCATTGGCTCTTTTGTGTGTGCTAAACTTGCAAGTATTCATACCATGTTCAAGCTTTGTGCAAGATTTTCATAGGATTTACTCTCCACCGCTTGCTACTACTCCGATCCGCAATTCATATGAGAGTTTTCAAGCTTTTTTCGTGTTTCATCCCTTTTTTCTCCTAAGCCCTAAAGATTCAACTCGAGTTGAAATATTTGATAGTATAAATTAAGAGGTCTCTCTCTCTTTATTCTCACAATATGTCCAAGCAATAGTAGTACATTGAAGCCAAGAAGAAAGAGAAAACAAGGGTTGTTTTGGATTTCTTTAAGATGAGATAAAAATATCATCTTATTATTCCATACAGTAACTTTGTATTAGGACGTGTGCATGCAGAAAAATAGCCACTAGAAAAAAAGTACAGGACCTGTGTGCTCTGCACAAACATGTGTATCATATCTTCTGTAAAATAACTCGACGCATGTGTATCTACCGCGAAAGCTCCTGTCATCATCATGAATATCACAACAGCCCGGTGTTTTTTAGATTCTTTTCCGGTCTATTCAAACTCAACTACTCTGTAGTACTGTTATCTCAAATTCTGCTTAAAAATTCAGGATTTCTATCATCCGAGAAAAAACATGATTTTTCTTTTGGGAGAATTGTCAAAACATTGTGTTTTGAAAAAAACAAGGAAATTGTTTTAATATTAAATGAGAGCATTTGTGAAGCACGTAGAAGTTGTTAAGTTATCAGTATCAGGGAATGTACAAGGAGGGAATAAAGGGAAATAGGCAGAGGATGCGGGCTTAAAAGATTTTCAAGGGTGCATTTGTATGAACAAGCGTAGGCATTTGAAGCGTCAAAATAAAGATTCTGTTTGGCAGATGCCAATGGTAATGATGATGATACTATGATGGTACATTATATTCTTTGTGCTCAATTCTCTTACATGTACACATACTATTATTATATTCCTGTGTGCACGCGAGAAGAGAAAAAAAACAGAAAAATAAAGTTACAGCAGCAACCCCCACTCTTTTTTTGTCTTTCTACTACAAAAAATCTAGGTATGTGTTATATGTATCTAGGTACGTATGTATCTATGTATATAATCCGACGCAAGCACATACGGAAATTAATGTAAAAACTGTGTACTGTTGTTGTTGTGCTTTATCCGTTAGTTTTCCATCCTTCCATTCCGCAGGGATGTCTACTTGACTTGAATTGAAGGGAATAGAATTGACTGAGCAAAGTGAGGGTTGAACCGAATTGCTTGCCTCTGCTGCTGCTCTTTTTTTGCTCCCTGGTGTTATTCTTCCATTTTCCGATCTTGTTCCTCATTCACTCAATGTGTGTGTATATATGTATATAAGAGCATAAATATCTCTATATTGAACAATGTAGATTGCATGTATAAGCACATATATATACATACATAGGTACATACTTTTCATTATGAGTTGGTAAAAAGTATACATTCATATTACACAGAATATTGTTATTGCAGCATTTTTGTATTAGCGGGAGGAATATCATTCAGCCCACTCCAATGTGATGTGATGGTTGATCACAACAAAGCATGATGCGATGTGTGAGAGAGAAGATGGACGAGAGAGAGAAAAAGGAAAAAAAACGAAAGATGATGATGTTTTCGTGATGGAAAAGGGGCAACTATGATGGCTGCTGTGCTTTTGAGGGATGGATGGTATTCTTCAACTGTGTGTCAGCTTGCACAGCTCTCACAGGATTTCAATTTCTAATAACAAAAGGCCCCTGCTACTGCTGCTGTGTATAAGCTTCCTACATCTTTTTCCTTTAACGGAGAAAAGTACATATACACTTTTTAGTGTAGTTTAATGTTTTTTTCTTATTCCTTTCCAGTTTCCCAACTTGTAGTAATGTTTCTGGTGATTATGATGACACCATCAGGGTTCTTTCTTTTTGCGTCTGATCATTGTTATATTTAATGGTAGTGGAAACTGCTCATGTGTTCATCCAGAAATAATAAAATGTACATACCGAGATACATAATCCATAAATGCCACTTACCAAAGTATTATGGAAATTGCATGCATAAGTTGTATGTATGAACAATTCTTTTTGCAATTAAATAGTATACATTTTGTTAACCTTTGTCGATTTTATTTTTTTTTATTTTTAAGCGTGACCACCAAGTACGTGTTCCATTACGTCAGACCGATGCTTTGAATGAACTCCAAGATGATTTTACTACGATGAGTGATATGTCTTTTCAACAAAAGTTTTAATATACCATGTTTCATGCAAACGTGCCGAAAAAGAAGATGAATACGGACTACTGACAGGTAATCCAGCATTACGGGAAGATAACCGATTTTCCGGATGCATTTAATGACCGTAAACACAGTTGCGTGATCCTGTTACTTTAAGCGCAATTTCTGTAGCTGGATAATCTAAGCCGGTACATTATATACGTATATGTACATATCTAGCTGTATCCACTTACTGGAATTTATATAGACAGAAATGATTTTCTTTATTATGTGCTCATCATAACACGGAAGGAAGTTGGTTGAAAACGACGAAAACTGATACTTTATACTTCACTATCCAACATATAAACTACCACTAACAACTACCATGGCCAAAACTTACTCCGTCGCTGCACAACTGATTGATCTTCGCAAGAACGGAATCCGGCACCAGATAAATGCTTTGTTTGTGTGCAAGTGTTCCTCCTCAATACAAGCTGGTGTAGCTGCTCCTATGTTCCACAAGACGAACAGAACGGAAAGATTCAATTTCCTTGAGAAGCCATTTCAACATCGACATTTCAATCGTCTCTTCCAAGCTCCATCCCATCTTAGCCCCACTGCTCTCTTCCACCACCGCAAAACATCGGTTGTTCTCTTGTCACATCCACCATGTCACATATGCAACGTGATATTGATATTACGTAAACTTAATATAATAATAATAAATGATACATATGCGTCCATAAAAATGAATCAGGTTGTATGAGTTTAAGTTAAGCTTGTCATTTTCGCAGGGAAGCTGCAATATATGCATGTAGTCTTCATCTCCGTATGATCATCACATCATCAGCCCCATCAGCATGTTTCCTTTTCCTGTCGTCCTCTTCCAAGAACGTGTTGTGATCTACTAAATAAAGTTTCGGAGAGGATAGCCAAGCTAAAGACACACACACTTGTTCTACCTCTGTCTTACTGGGAGGGAAATGAGCATTTGTTGTCGCTCATGTCGAAAAATGAAAATCCCGTCCACCGAGTAAAACAGCAAGAAAAGCTCAACGAAGGAGAAGACTTCCTCGCTCGACCATCCATACATTTTGGTAATACTTGCGGAAATGCACTGATTAAAAGCAAACGTTGCTCACTTTTCTTCCCTGCTCTAGTCAAATAATGCCATTGCTGTGTCGACACCGCTTGCTGTACTAGTGGCCCTGTGGTGACTTTATGTGGTCAGTGAGGCAGAAGAAGAGACAAGACGCTGGTGGTGGCGATGGCAAAGCGAGAAAATAAGAAAGGAAAAAAGAAGCAGCAGTTGTTGGTTCGTTCTTCATTCCTTTCGTTGTCGCCTGACGGTACAGACCGTAAGTAGAATTTTATGTAATGCACATGTATTTTTAATGCGTTACAGGCGAATGTATCTAAAACTCCAGTGCTATCATCGCCAGCTTAACTATGTATAAAGATATGAAAGTGCACAATAGTTCTATAAAAATCAGTGATAGGCAAAGCGTATTAGGGAACGGATTGCGACAGAGGGGACATTATTGTTCATATTAGTATTTATATAACTATAAAATATCAATATTTTACACATGGCAGATTTTCCAACAATGTATGACTACATAGAAGCCTAAAATGATTGTACATATATCGGTAATATCACAAATGAATACCTAGTTAAACTATAAACTAGGTATTTGTGCCTTTACTTAACCAAGAAATATCTGTATTCTGAGGAGTTCAAGTCTCTAATCTTCTTCCAAAATAGAGAAGGTGATTATGTGAGCATTTCCTGCTTAATACACTCTACTCGGGTTTAATATTATTAAAAGGAGAAAATGAAGGACACAAGACAACATCATATTATTACTACATCGATCTATCCACATGTAATATCTGCTTGTCCTATTTTCTTTACTGGATACCATCGTGGCTTTGTTAATAAATGTATATTCAAAAACATCATAAATGTAGGTATGCTCATAGATGCATGAATCATGCACCCTAAAATTTGATATGCTTTCTCTGATGTTTTGTGGGAGCTCCTCTGGAGATACTTTCCTGATATGTATTACTATTAGTAGCTCGTTTATCAAAAAGCCATAGAATAGAGCTATAATCTCCTTCTAAGCTCTAGTTTTTCCAAGCCCATGCAAGTGCAGCGTGTGCTTACTTACACATGTGTGTACCATATAATAATAGTAATAGTACCTTCTATAATATGCTACACTTCGGTATATTACGCTTTTACCACATACTTTAGCTACAGCTTCGCTTCTCACAACCGCGATAAATCAATAGATTGATTTATGGATTTCTGACCCCTAACGTTTCTATTTAAGCTGTTTCTTCTGCATGCTTTTATGCTATGTTTTATGTGTGAGTTGAATGTGTACTTGCGCGACTGAGTGTGATGCGATGCCATCGTAATCATCATCGGAGTATAGTCGTGTGGAAATAGAAGTGTGCCGTTGATTTCCGAGTTTCCGGGTGCCAAATCAGCCATCAGTATTCTTGTTGTAGAAAGAAAGGGATATATGAAAAAAGAAATGAGAAAAGTAACGATATTATTATTATGATGAACAGATATAAAACGAAAACGACAGAAAAGGACTGTTAAAGAGAAGGCTTTAGTCTTTCAATAAAATCATAATAATAGATTCTGTTGGTGCTACCATATTTATACTCCAAATAGAAATTGAGCTGTAGACAATATTATGATTAAACTAGTAAACCTTAACATTTTGTCACTAGCTCATTCCCATGATCATCTATTAATGTAGCCGGTCTGGATGCATAAATTAGGTATAAATTCGTCAACAAAAAATACCTGTGTAGCTTGCAACGTTATAGTATCCATCCTTCCTTATGCCAATCAAATTGGAAGGTACGATACATAAATGTATACATGTACATCACGAAAATTAACGACTGGCACCATCATTCTGTACTCAGCCAGCATATTGTAATAGGCAGCTTATTAAATTGCGAGAACCACAATGTTAGTGTTGAATATGTTTGACTGTCCAGTAAAACAAGATTTTGTCATTATTGAATAAAGGCTAGGTTGTGATTTCTAGTAATAAAAGCAAAATACATTTCAAGTTCTGATATCACACAGAATCTCAGCCAGTTCCACCTGGGAAGCAAATCTGAAAAAATATTGCAAAAATTTTACTACAGTTTGAAGAGCTGATATATCCATAGTATAGGGTATTGCTTTTCCTGAAGTTGCAATATATTTCTACTATTTCATTTGAGTTGCTGTCGCTATTTTTTCATACTATTTCTATTGGAAAGATTATTATTTATTATTGCTACTCTTGAATCCAGCTAGATATGTATAACTTATAGTTAATACAACCCTCTTTCACGATATCATCGTATCCGTTTCTTCAGGTAGAAACAAGTTGCGTTTTTTTATGAAATACCTCAGGCTAGCTAGTCCCGTTGTGCTATGACTACCGGTGACAATTACGACGAGGATGCAATAATAATGTACCTTACATGATATATTCTTACATAAAACAATTTCATTTTGATTGTGGTAAAATCACCTATAGTTTTCTGCATATTACCTATGAATGAGGGTCGCATAATAAGTCATTATTCTCGTCTTACAATTCCAATAATAATCTACCGAGTGTTGAAAAATTGTGATAACAATAACACGTTGTTGGGATAATGGGGGAAAAACATTCAACGTATCCCTGTAATTTGTATGCATGTGTATGAAATAACGGCATTCGTAGTAATAGTTGTAGTAGGACTCTTGCGATGCGATGAATGGTTTTAAATGGAACTTGAGACATCACAAAATATAGTGTGACCATTATCGTCGTCATCATCACCATCATCAGGCTCCTCGTCCTCATATGATTATCATATTAGCACACTGGAAAGTTGAAATTGTATTATGCATGTAACTGGCATTTCATGAAGTTAGTGGTCTCGTGGTACTGGTACGAGGAATAAAGGCATATGGAAAACGAGATGAATTAGTTGAGAACTGATGTTGGACGACGATATGAACCCAAGTTAACTCTTTGATGGCCCTCGAGCGAGCAGTCAGCAAGCAGTAAATCTGTCGACTATGACCCAACTATGATTTACGAACCTAAAACACCATCACTACTCCTACTAGTAACATCATCAACTAGTATAATAGTACATACCTACCTATATGCATTTACATGTACTAAGGTGATGGTGCTGCTGCTGTATTAATGTTGCTTAAAAGCATTATGAAGTGAACTGTGAATGAAGCTGGCTATATAGGTTCATGGAACTGGATTTTCTAATAGAATCGTGTCATATGATATGATGATGCAATAATAGTAGTAATACTAATGTTTCCAGCCGACTTTCTTACCTGGCACTTCTTGCAAAAAACCTTGCATCTGTACCAATGACGTGTTGTTTAAGAACTGCATTACCGCACGTTTCCACTTCTGAACGGTACATTGTTTGTAACTCGCTAAACCAACGTGCATGCAGCTCGGATTACTAAAAACGAATTTTTATGAATGTCCGGCAGCATTGATGTAAATAGTGCCGCAAAACTACCAATGCTACAGATTACATGATGTACATTAGGTGGACATGCATTAAAATTTATACGTAGGTATATGTACATTCACGAGAGAGAGAGATGGTAGATGATATTGTCACAAAAACCAATCCCATCATAATAATCGATTTGTAAGTCGCAGCAATTCATCATCCTCCTGGAAGGAACTGTCTCGGTGCTATGATTGTTAAAGCAAAGTGAAAAGAAATATGGCATAGAGGAGGCTCTCGTTGATGTTGCACACAAAACTAACTAAATACACCACCACGTACCACCTCCAATACTACTCCCATTCGATGAGGAATATGAGAGCAGTTGGTTGGATTTACCGGGGAGCTAACCATAAGTTTGCCTTGCCTGTCTTGTCTACTTGACATGGGCTTTGAGCTATAGAATATGACATGCATTTTGGCTTTGGCTTAAGTTCAGCTCGGCACAGCAGCAGCCGCATCTCCTTCGCTCACTCTTATTACAGATAGTCACATAACCAGCATAACAACACGGCATCAAACTCTTTTCTGCTCTACTTTTCCTTCTTCTCATCCACTTTGCTTTTACCACAAAATATTATTATACAGAATTCAAAAACAGCAGCAGCCTTCTTTCTTCGTCTTCCTTTTACTGTTCATCCGCCGAGTTTTAATCATAAAAATAATATTGCTTTCGTAGTCCCTCTTTCACTCAAAAACATGCGTGTTGTTATTATGCTAACTATTACGTGTATTTTCCACTTTGTATACCCGAGTGAGTACCATACGGGTACAAACGTAACCTGTATAATATTGTAGTATTGATCTATAACATTATGATATTTATATATTATTCTGTAATATTATGAGCACTTCGCATATTTCAAGTATTTTTGTTGTATTATTTGTATTATAGCTTTGAAAGTTGAGTTGAAGCGGAATAGGGAAACGAAAAGTGAAGGCAGTATGGCATGATGGCAGGCAGGCTTTCATCCACACAGAAACTCGCAAGTTTTGCTATTGCATTTTGCTGCCACTTCCATGCCATGCCATCATCTTCTTGGTCCTCTCTTCCACTTTTCGTAATATATAAATTGTTGGATAGGAGAATCCCCTGGTTGTGTGACATGACAAGTGATTTATGAGCTAAGTTTGCGTCACGTCATACTGAAACTGAAACTCTGTCCGTGTCGGCCTTTTTCTTACTCTCCCGTGTCGTCTACACACTTCCTAACCCTGCTGATTCGTTGTATACATATGTGTATGATTTTAATAAAAGAGTATAGTATGTTGTAGGAGTAAAGTTTGCAATAATAATGGAATATCATAATAATAAGCGAGCAAAGACAACAATGAGGTTGAGTCGTTGACTGGAGTTTTTGTGGGTGACACTGACAGCTTTTCCAATTCAAGACTTATCTGTCTTCCTCTGTTGTCTACAGTCTCTACAGGCTGCGTTGAACTCTTTTCTGCAAAAAAAGGAATGTACTAATGTCATGCAAATACCAAACGCGTCATTTTCAACAACAAAACTAAATAGCTGATTCAATTAAAACTAACTGTATCCATATTTAACTGATGTTGCAATAGATTCCAATATAATTTTTTTTAGCATTTTATGAGAATAATTATTCCATCAACGTTTTACATAATTTTTAACACTGGATGACAAGCTAGTTTATATTGTTTGTTTACACTGTATTACATTGTGTATTGACAAAAAATCTTGATCACAGATATAAAGTTTCATTCATTCATACACTTAAGAAACAATTCTTTTGAAGGCAATGCACATCAGTTTTATCTCATGTCAAAGTCAAGTCATGATTCGGCTCATCAGTCAGTCAGTGACTCACTTGGGGGAAGCTAAAAAGTCATAGATGGGATGTGCCTTCATCGTCATCATCATGAGCATCACCGCCATCCCATCCCCGTTTCTATTCTATTCACCGTGTACATGTATACGACACAAATTTGCATATTATTACGCCTTTGTGAAGTGATATGGCACTTTTACTAATACAGTATTCAAAATTTCTGTCACAGTATTTTGTTTCTTCGATATATCACACAATGCTCATACAAACACGTAATAAGGTTCATACCTACACTATAAAAAACTAAAATAGAGGAAAAAGAGTAATGAACGCTTTTGAAGACGATTGTTTGACACGTCACGTCACATTAAGCAAAAAACTCCAGATTGCTTACACTATACTATGCACACACTATTCCATAATTGTTTTCATTCGTCAATCTCCAAACTCCTTTCACTTCAAAAAGTCGAGAAAAAAGTTTATTTTTATTTTTATTAACTACTTAATTTAACCTTTCTATGCTTCGCCACTGCCACTACTGAGCATTGCATTCTATACTGCTTTCCCCTTTCCTATTCATTCATTCTCAGTTACAAAGAAAAGTATAGAAAAAAGATTTAAATTTAAGAAATTTAGTCAATTTGTAAGATCTATAGACTTATTTGATCACTATTATTTTCTCGTCAAGCTTTCTAAAGTCCCAGGTGGTTCTATAGGAAATATTGAACAGACATGATAACTTAGTAATCTAGCAAATCATTGAATCACTAATATTGAGAACACTTAAATAACTTTTAACATAATATTTACATTTTATATCCTAAGAGAACAATTTGAATAGCATTTTATCTTATTTTCGGTATATTTTGTTAATCATTTGAGAATTTCGATATACACGGTATGAATTTAAAGCTTTCACAATTGAAAATTCTCTCCTCTTACATATTTTCTAATGTAAGTTCAACCAATAATTTTTCATTCCTTTTTCGATGCAAGTTTATAAAATGTATTATAGATTTACTTTTCATATGAGAAAGATCTATGAACGAAAACAGTAATATGATGTTATGCTAGTTAGTAATATATAGTAATATATAAGCAGTATCATATCAGAGGAATCATTAAATGAATAAAAATTCATTTTTCTAGTTTTGAATAGAAACGCAGACTTGTCAGTGTCACACACTTCTCTCATTCACAATGGGAGTCTAAGAAGTAAAAAGCGTTTTGCTCTTTGAGGTCGCAATTCAATTCATCTTTCAACTCGCCTGTTTAAAATAGAAAAATACTTTGCTTATGTGCACATGTCACATTAGGGCCATCAGGAAGTTTTTATATATATCAGGAAAGGACAAGGCACTGACAAAAAGAAGTACATATATAATCTCCCTATAGTTTCACCATATAATGCAATTGAATGAATACATTTTATATATATTCAATAATAAATGTATGTATTCATTGCATCTGTATCATTTTGATGTGTGATGATGGGAAGCCCATGTCTCGTTACATAGAAAATGGACTGGAATAGGGAATAAAAAGAATAGGATGAAAAAATTAGAATGTCAAATCCCAGTCTGTTTTCTCGTCTCTAGCTGCTCTTCTCCTTCTTTTCCTTTTGTAAAAGGAGAATAAGACAGACGAGGAATGCATCAGTCACATTCAAGTTTACATTGATGTCGTTGATGATGGTGATGCGATGATGATGATACTTTATTACAAATGACATTCTATTCTTCGTTGAGAAAGAGACCACAACAGAAGCTGTAGGAGAAGCACAACGAAACTATGATTGAGCGTACACGAACGAACAAGGGGATTGCCGTGTCCGTTGTCCTAAAACGAATCTTGAACAAACCAACATCATCAAAAAGACGCTTCTCCATTCAACATTTATCTTTCGGATTCCCTCCCGTTTCTTGTGCATGCATAACAGAACGTGATATCATTTATATAGATTCATAATAGAATAAAATAGAATTTTCTGCTGTTGTGGCACTATCATCTCCTCAAGTCAAACTCAAATGACTTTGGCGGTGAGCAATGGCAAACCACTGCCAACTCTTCTCTTTTGTGTGATGATACGATATTGGACCAGTGTTAGGTTGTACCAAGTAAAGCGATGCACTTGACATGCCGACACATTTTATATAGGAAAGGGACCTCCATTTATGAAAGATGATGCTAAACTGGAAAGTATATACATAATATTGCTACGGTGGTGCCCGCACCTACTCTGTTCTGAACGTCAACATGTACGTATGTAGCTAAATATTCCAATATATGATTGTTGATATTACTCATTGCATGTGTACGAAAGATGATGAAATGGTCTGTTCGGTGATGGGCACGTTATACACACAGAGAGACACTCAAAAGCCCATTCGTCCTGTTTCAGCTTCCTTCCGTTTTCTCGGATGTAAAATTGAACATCGCAAGAAAGTACAATAAAGCTTGGAACATAAAACAGCGCAAATGCATTTTCTTGTGACATTCAATATTTCGTACCATTCATTCATTTCATTTGTTCAACTCTCTGAAATATATCCATGCTCTATGAACGTCGAGTGGGCCATGTCAGCTAGATTACTTTAGTTTTGCATGTTTTATATAATATCCTAGTCACCACACACAATAAAACGAAGATATGATATGGTAATTTTGGGAAAATTTTCAATGTTGTTGGTTAAAATGATATAAAATGAGAGAAAGAAATGTATAAACGTAGCAAGAATCCTGTTTTGGATCTCTAAAAAGGGAAATGGCAAAGGCTTTTAGTAAAAACTTCCTATACAAAACGACTTCAATATATTTATGTATAAATGAATTTTATATAAATTCTGTACTACTTATCTACTAATATGTAAAATATAGGGACACTGCGCAATGGGAGATAAACACAGAGCACACACACAAACAGAACAGTACACACAGTGTGCAGTTGTATATGCTGTAGGATTGTGTGGTATAGAAGCGTCACACTCAGAAAAACACAAAAGGAGATGGGATCTGGTGATGAATGTCTTGAGCGATGTACCCAATCATCTGACAATGGTAGCCCCTATTTGTCATTTGTCAACTTGTCAGGTTTGAAAATATCTAAGGGACATATGGAATATATACCATACCAATGAAGAAAAAATAGAATGAGCGATGGTAGCTAGAGAGATGTCTTGCCACGCACAATGTACATATACTTTAGCATATAACTTGGACGATATGGCATTTCCCTCTCTTCTCTAAAAACTAACTATTAAACTTAAATAGATACGACATACTTCCTCCTTTCCGAATGAATGCTACGTAAACTTGAGTATTTTTTTCAAACTTCTACTAGCTTTTGTTCATTACAATAAAAGAATAGTTGTATTAAAGCGTTGTGGTGATAATGTGTTGGAAAGTGAATGAGCGCTATTTTATATACGGAAAATCAAACTGAGCTTCATAGTATATAAATAATAATAATAATAACGCTTGAACATCTATGCACATGCTTTACCCGAATCTCTCAACTGTCCCAAAGGTGCAGTATTTGTTATCCCTCTTCTAAGCTAAATCTGTTTTTGATTCGCAGTAACAGCCTCGCAGTTAACAAGGATGATCGTGACAATGTTAACCCAAAGATGAGAAGAAAATCAAGGGGTGTGAGAAATTACAAATGTAATGCGGATCCAACGGTGGTAACTTAATTCATAAGATTTAACCTCAGAAACGGAATTAGAATTTTTCAGATGTTCAAATGAAGATGAAATGTTTGCACATATTTCTACATTTGCATTCAGAGAAAATCATCGGAATTCAAAGGTATTCATCACCGTGGATGATATGTGAGTGGGGTGTATATGTGCATTGTTTTGATTTCTTGTAATTTAAATATGTTTGAATACAAATAACCTACACAATTTTCACTGTGAAAAAGCTGTAGGGTATTTTATGGGTTTTAATAATTTGACAAACATGTTTACAGTAAAACAGTTTTCATTACCGTTGGAAAATCAGAAGGAAAAAGGAGTACATCTTGAACCTGAATTCTACATCGATGGATGTACATAATATCTTAAACAAATCAAAATGATACTATATTATGTTACCGCTGCCTTCAGGCGAATAAAGAATACTGGACAGATCTGAACTTATAATACTTTTATTAATTTTTATATATTAATTACTTTCATTTTCATATCATGGTTCAATGTGTGTTTTGTCTTCAATTGTCTTAAATTAAAGTTGGAATAATTTGTATGCAAAAATTTTGCTATATAATGCTTGTGCAAATGGTGTATAAAACAATCATATTATGAAAAATGTTGAATTAAATTATATCATCCTGGATTATTAATTTAAAAAATTTATGAACAAGATAAAATTAGGATTAAAATAAAGAACTATTTCCTTTTTGTAGATGGCAGTTAGCAAGTTGTGACATTTCACATTATACTTAACGAAAGATGGGACTTTTCTCGGCAAAATAAAAATGAACTTTCCCATTCAACATTCTTCTCCCTCTGATCACTTTTTCTGATAGAACCCAACAGATAAAGAAATCAGACAGGAAGGCATCTGCAAAGAAGTAAAAGAATCACTTTTATTATGCGCCTACCTTGTGCAAAACATAATACGGTATATAGACACATATGCTTCCGAACAAAAGAGATTTATGAGGCTTTATCGATTGTTACACCGCCACAAAAGAATGAAAAATAATCACTTTCATTTATTTGATAAGACAGTACCCGCAACCCAGATGCAGGAAATTCAACAGTGCGGATCCTACAGCAAAGTAGATTCTACCTCGCGTCTTTTCCGTTGTTATTGTAAAACACTCAAACTTATCATATCATTGGGTAATCTAAGTACATATTATCGGGTGCATCACTACTGATGACAACAATTAGTGAAACACCTCGGTTCGCTTTATTTATATATCATGTAAAGAAAAATAGTTGGAAAAGGGAAATGAGAAAATAAATAAACTAAAATAAACTACAATTGTGTAAGGAATCTTAGGAATTTCTGCATTAACTTTGGTATGAATTTTCCGCACTGTATTAGGTATCGATAACTGTACGCAATGTAAGCAAACTAAAGCTTACTTGGATTAGGGAAAAATAAGCTAAATACACAATGTTTACCAGAAAGATGGCCAATCATCTTCCTTGTTTGACGAACCAAGTGGAAGCAACACTTGCGCTCAATTCAACATGCTTTCTTTCATTTTCCGTAAGCAATACACAACAATCTGTACAAATACTCACCAAGATGATGATAATGAAATGTTGAAACCTTCATTTCTCGATACATTATTTTCCCCCATTTTCTCTTTCAGAGTTTTCTTCCTTCATTTGTTGTTATTGAAAGGAAAACAAACAAGTAGCGTGCTTACTGCGGTACGTACAGTGGAAATGATATGATGACGTGGTATTATATTATAAGGTAACCAATGCAGACTACCCAATATATCTATAAAGCAATCTATAAACCTGTCTGTGGGAAAAGAATGGGACTGGTGAAAGAACAAAAGAAAGCAATAGAATGGAGTTGTGAAGAGACGATGAACATATGGCGCCACAGTAAAAAAAACTTGCCACACACACGGCCACAAAACAGTTTTTCGAATACCCATTAAGTCGCCCCCTTGCACCATCCATGAATACCCGTATAATTTAAACCTGCGAGAGCCTTCACGTAGCAAATCTTTATAACCCATAGAAAGAACTTTACTTAAATGTACCTAAGATGACGACAACATATTGCTGCTGAAACCTATCGTGGTAAGTAACTAGTACAGAGCATTTCATTGTTCTTCTACTAGTCTGTATAGTAAAGTAACACACGAAGCTTTGATTACCTCGTGTGGATTACACAAGACGAGCTCCAGCTACAACCTCTTATTTTTCTACCATATCATCATTTTCTTCGTGAGAACCAAAAAAGTGAAGTAAAGGGAAACCACGAACGGTGAAAGCAAGAGATCATCGTCATTACTATCCTGGGTTCTACTTTTCCTTTATGCTGTTCGGACTTTCCTTGATACTTTTTCTTTCTTTCCAACAACTGATTTTTACAATGCAAAAGGAAAAATGAGAGCTTTATCATGTTTCCTGATGGAAAATCCGATTTTGCTGGTTTAAAAAGAAATTCTTTAAGTAACCAACCATGTAAAAACTAATCTCAGTTCAATTGTGTACTACAATATTCCGTAGTCAGTACAATTACACATAGTCTAATTTTCTTTTCTGAAACAAGAAAACAGGACCAACTTTCGTCCATCGTCTTTGCATTAGTCTAAAAGATAATGTGCCAGCCACGAACATTCGTTTTTGATACTATCGTCTCACCGCAAATAATAAATTACTATTGTATTGTCGTTCTCAGAAACAATTATTTCAGTTTGCTAATATCACAAAAATGTACATACCTATATTTGTTCAGAATAGTGTGTGGATCTTACTTTTTGCATGTTTTATTTACTAGAAGACTAAAGACTAGAAAATTATAGAAATATACTTTGTACTACATATACCATATTTACAGTGTAAATAACTATACTACAGCGATATTTTTAAAGAGACTGATACATATTTAAAACATTTTTACTATATATTTGTGTTCTCGTTTCTCCCTTATTTATAAATGTCTATGAGAGTACACATAGGACACAATGACACAAACGTGCTCCAAGGTAATCTCAGAGAGATGACGGGTGGGGCTTTATTTTTCTCCTTCTTCTTCCTCATCTTTCTTTTGAAAACCTTCATTTCATTTCCATTTCATTCAATTCGCCTCCCTATAGTCCTCAGCAGCCAGCAACACCGCCGGAGATTTATGAAAAAGAACATATGAATGTTGGATTGAGATGGTTGTTGGTGATGATGAGGCTCATTGAACGCTGCGGGAGCACGTCATGGGCTCAAGCGCTGATGATATTCTTATACGCAACATTGTAATAATAGTGGCATCTCCTGCTAAAACATACCAATGTAGATCTATACCAAGTGTTCCTCTATTCTCTCGCCACAGCAGAACTACATGCATTATTTTTCGAAAGAAGAAAGGCTGATACTTCTCTTTCTACAAGAATGTAAATGTCGTACTATGACAGACCGTAGAGTACTACTTTAATTATATTTGGATTTTCTCAAAGTTTTTCATGACAGGTATTAAACGAAGGAAGGGGGCTGTGGCACATCAAAGGGAAGCCTTTATAAAAAAGGAACCATAGTGTACGTAGTAAACACCAATATTTATTCATTCCGCTTGCCATCGAATGCGACATCATAATATTCCTATTCTTTCACATGCCTAAAATATAAAGCAATAATCATACGTTCGAATGTCTGCATCTTGTTTAGAGTATATTGGAAAGCAAGTCCTACGAGTTTCGGATTATTTTCAACAATAAAACCAGCATTGGAAAAAAGAAAGTAATTCACACAGAAAGCAAAATAAACTGCTGAATTTGGTGTTAACAAATAATTTTTCCAATTGTTTACTTGTTTTTAAATTGAATATATAGCAGTTAAAATGTATACATCCGTTTTTATATATCGCACAAATTACTTGTGACCATATGCTCATTCTACAATTCTGTCATTTCCCTTCTGTTTAGTTATAGTCAAGTAAGCATTAGGTAGCACGCATGTACATAATTTAGTCACTGTAAAAGCAAATCATATTACTAACTCAGGCTGCAAAGTGCAGTTGTACTACAGCAACAAACAAAAGTTAAGAGCAAAACGGAGGGTGTAGCGGTGATGGAAAATGAGTGTAATTTAAATGTAATCAAAATCTCATTATAGGTTGTCTTACCCACATCACCATGTTTGGTAGCAACACGTCATTCCATTCGTGGTTATTATAGTAGTACATTGGTAGGTACAAAAATAGGTAAATATATACCGCCAACGGGTACGTTCCTATGGGTAGTGGCGGCGGCATTTCCCTGGTAGAACTGGATAATAAAAATTGATAAAAAATACAAATCATGGGTAATATAAATATTACATGTGCATTCTACGACGGATTCCTCCTTCAGACATTCCGCCATTCCTTTATATACATACCTAAGTACTAGATGCTCTGATTAGTACTAGTTGTGTTGTTGTACATTTGTCATTTGATCATAACATATCATATAATACTTTCGTTGTAGCATCAAGCAATAAGCATTCCTAATCAGCAAAATACAAATAATCCAGAAATGTTACCTTCATTTTGATATCGTCACGGAAAGAAATCTAAAAAAACATCATAATCAGACATATAAAACACCTCACCTCAAGTTATCATTATCATCAATGATGCACTTTTTTGGATATGGTAGCTTCTGTCGGCGCTACTAGATACATTATATCTCCCACACAACGTATCATTGAAACATGTAGCCCACAAATTACTCAATTCAGTCCAGCCGGATTATGACAGTAAGCTTTGCAGTCCAACTTGAATGCTTGTACATACGCTGGCGAACCCTTCTTTAAAAACATTATTTTGTCGTTACCCAAATCACTGTACCCATTAGCCTCATTATGATTTTCTGCATATTATTACTTATATATTAGATGAAGAATACATCTATTCGTTGTAAGAACATGACCATCATCTCTCAAACCCTGCAGTATGATCAAGAACAAGCAAAAGAGGAGAATGGGATTCATGCATAATTTTCAGACAATTTAATATCTTCATATCGTGCGTGCGTGATAGCTCCTTCATTAGCACGTTTTTTGACCTTGTTGAAGAGAATAGTAAAACAGTTCTTATAATTTAAAGAGGCTCAGATATTACGTTGTTGTGCTACATGATATGATATATCATCTGCATATTATACAATATGATTGTTGTTTCAACTTTACTTATACTCCAAAACATCATAAAATATAACTTACCTCTTTACTTCCATGTGTAAAAACATATTAGACACATTTTGTTCATGTGACGCCTTCATGTCCGTATATCCCAAACACTGTACCATTAATAGCCTTGCAGTAACTTTTGTAATTTTTTAAAAAAAATCTAGGATGCTGCCGTGCAGTGGTTTTCCGTCCTACACCTTTAATCTTTCACTATTTTAGTGTTATTATTGGTACAAAACTTACTACTTCTTGGTCTGATATTCTTCATCATCGTGTTGATTTGATATTTTCTGTACACCCAGTAGAAAAAATAACGCTTCAGCTCGAACTCTTCTTTTGCTCCTAAACTCTAATCCGATAGGACCCTCTTTTCATTCTCCTTTTTGCTTTGCTAGGCTAGGCATGGTATGTTGTTTCTACGCCACCACCACCACGTACACACGAATACATCATCATGACACGCCAACAGATGAAAAATCACTTTTTTTGACATGACAGCTACTCAGCCCACCATTCTTCGTGCATAATGGTTTCCAGCGTTTCCTCCAATGGATTGGATGCATTCAGGATGATGGAGTGGCTAAACTGAACAACAGTGTGCGCATTTATGCTCATATTGTGATTATTGTTGGTAGCATCATCATAAGGAAGTATACATTGGTTACAATCTTCATAGTACTCCATCAACATCGAAATTTTTTCAGGTGTTTTGTCGTGTCTTTTGCTTTTTTCTAACAATTGAGCGTTTAGATTAATAACTTATTACGGAAATCGGTACTACACTATATAGAATAGCACGAAGTAAAATGTTCACTGACAGTAGTAACTCCCTCAGAGTCATCTTGGGATTGTTGTTGCCTGAACATACTAAGTATATAATATTTGAAAATCATGTTGAATTTTGTGTACTACTCCATTTTGAATCAAAGTTCATTATGAATATGTGGGCAGTTGCCGTTGTTAGTTTGAGCCGTCTTATTCAAAAGTAATTTTCATGATCGATTTTCATTCAATTTATTGATTAATGATGCAATCGGTTTGACTTTCTAATAGAATCACCGAGTGATGATAAATGGATTTATTGTTCTAAAGCAATTATAATCATCTTCTGCATTTAAAAGTGCTAAAATTAAATAGTGTTCTTAGATGGGGAGCGTGGTGAATAATAGAAGTGTACCAAGTACATACATACCCATGAGTACAAATTAAACATAGGACATACCTATGCATGATCGAATTTATACATCTCTGTAACTTCTTCAAGCAAACTGATATACTAATAAATATATTTAGAGCATATATGGTTTAGTGAGCAGCTCACTTTATGAACTATGGCAAGAAGTGGATAGATATTGCTGTTCAAACGCTCAGTAATCTAGGTATTATTACCAGATGAGTGTGTGGTTATGCTGGTACAGGAAACAAGAACAAACCACGACAATGATGAACACATGATCAGCAGCACCGACTACAAAGACGGAAGGGACGAGATACAGTATAACATGCATGAGAAAATTCCTATCCAAATAGAAGTGTATGACTGTAACCGAGAAGACTAGGGAGAGAAAAAAGTTTTTGTTTGTGAAAAATGTTCCAAGACTCAGGAAAAAATGAGCTGTCAACTTAAACCTGTAAGGAAATAAGATGCGAAACCAAACCCAAATCCCATGGCACAAGCAAAACTTACTTCAATCTTCCATGTGGTGGAGGTGGCGGCTGCCCTGCTGTTGCTACCCCTCGATTAGTAAAAAGTGAGAATATAGAATATTCTCCTAAAGGCATAGTATCAGTACTATCTCTAGTTTAAATAAGTATGTACTTGGTTAAAAACCGACACTTCAATTACAATTACACAATAATTTTTGTACAACATAAATTAACGCAATTTTTCCCCACCAAGCCATTTATTGAATGAAAACTGACGACAGCAAAGAAATCGTAAGATTTTCAAACACTTGCATAATGTGTGAAACTGGCCTAGCTAAAATGCCTAAAGATGCAGCACTCATTCATTGAAAATGAAAGGGCCGCTGGTTGTGATGATGAGATTGAATGACTAACCAATGTAACGTAAATTCTCCTCTTGGAATGGATATGTCGGATAATGCATATCGGATAACGCATAATATGTCAGAAAATACGTATAGATATGTTTGTGCGAGAATTGTAATAATTCAAAACGTCTATCTGTCACGAGCATAATGCTTGTAATCTATCTTGGGCCCATCTCTTTCTCATTCGTTTATTCACTCACTCTACTATTATTATTATTATTATTATGGTGCACTGCACTCTCATCTCATCATCACACAACAAGAACGTTGATGGTAGTGGTGGTGGTCGCTAGTACTAGAGTCAGGAAAGAAGAGAATGGATTTTCTTTTTACTTTCCCCTATCCTTTCTTTTACTTGCTTTTGGTCTCAACAGACATTTTCACTGGGACAAAACTCCTAATAAGTCCTTTCACTCACAAACAAACTGTAGGGAAACTTGCCGGCAGAGCAAACAAACAACAATTCTGAATGAAAAAGTAAAAGAAAAGGATAATGGAACAGAAAGAAAGCAAAAGCGGTAAGGTTGAGAGAAACGCTCTACTTTTTTGCTTTTGCATTCAAACGAAACGCATACTACACACCTAAGAAGACAACATATTTTAGTCAAATTCCTCATGTACGTGGTTCTATACATATAGTATTATGTATTTGTAATGTTGCGATACGAAAAGATGAAATCACAACGATGTGGAGCTGGTTCGGGTAGCTGTCTGTGTGCCAACGTCAACTTTCCTTCTTTTTCTTCGTCTTTTCATGCATGGTTGGTTTAGAAATGTATCATTCATTACTTTTTACTAAATTACGTAACGAGTAGAGAGTATACTAGAAAGACGACAGTGGAGGTGCTTCTTCTATCATTTTCCTTGTCGCTTCTATTTCTTAGAAAGAAAGCATTTTCATTATATTTACGATTCTACGACTACCACGAGGCACAAGCGTATCATGCTGATACTGCTCTTGCTTTTGTGCTGCATAAAATGCTTTCAGCGATGATTGTTTTCCTTTCCTTTTCTTGCCTGCCTGCCATCCAAAAAAAAATTACACCAGCATCAACAGCCGAAGAGGTACTAGACCAGTAGGAAAGGAAATATGTACGTATGTCTTCAGTAAATGGATTATTATTGCATCTTCTAATTGTTTGAATGCCTGTATATATGCGTGAATATGTATATAAGTAAAATGTATATGTAGTTACTGATGAATCATCTTGAATACTATATACCTACAAGCAAAAACTGACAATGAAAATATACGCATGATTTTATTCATTCGAACGGTTTGAATTAATTTTCCGTTCTAACTATATATTTTTTCCCGCTGAAACAGATGAAACAGTGAATGCTTTCAAGTAACACACAAATAACAAATAGCATCAGATTTTATGATTTCAAAAACTGGCTGTCAATTTCTCCTGTATTGATGTTAAAATTGAGATGAGAATTACTACAATTTAAGAAAGTCCTTACACCTGACCTATGAAAGTCGTCATAATACCAATTATATTAATGATAGCAAGCACACTTACCATTATGTATCTCAATACCGTAATATCGATAATGAGTTGTGATGTGATACTGTTTCATGTTGTTTGCTTGTTCATGTTTTTCGGTTTTGGGTCAAGTCCTTTTCTCTTCTCGTTTACTTTTTTCTTCTCATTCTCCTGCGCTCACCAAAACAGGATACCAAAAATATTCAAAACCACTTTGAAAAATGTCAAGTCAAAAAGAAAGATATAGAGCTTAACTATATGCGATGGTGACGTTTTCCCAAGTATAGAAAGAAGTGGTATATAAGCATGGTACCCAAACTATGACAGTGGAACAGATAGACAGATGCCCGTTTCCTTTCTTGGTTGTATTTATATGTTCGTTGTTCGTAAAAGTGACGGATGTTGAGCAATATGAATGTAAAACACATTAGTAGAAGGCTTAAATAAAGCATATTAAATATCTAACTACCTAAATAAAATACGTCTGTATAATATAGTTTACTGTAATAGTACATGTTTATAGTAATAGATGACAGTGTATATTTATTTATAGGTATCGCACATACGTCAGACATGTTGTTCTTCGACTATATATTTTTGAAGAAACGTAACTAGGACCGAAAAGAGAGAAAGAAGAAAAATCCGGGCACATGGAAGCACGACTGTAGTTTTTATTTTTAAAAGTAACTTTTGTGCATAATGTAATATCAGAAAGAACTGAATGAATAAATATGTAGCAGCAGTCAGACTGGGAAATAAAAAACAAGGCTTTATAAGCTTTTAGTAACTTGGCTTAGTTAAAGCAGTGAAGCAAAAGTAAAATAGAAGGGAAAATGCGCCATATACACATGTACATACTGCTTTGCACACAAACACATATACATACGATGGGAGGCAACCATGCAGTCAAGCAGACAAGGGAAGACTTTTTTGAAAAGGGCGAAAAATGTTGAGAAGTGTACGTAGAAGGAGAAAAACGAGACCAAAAAATCGGAGGGGAGTCCCAAATTCCCGTGTACAAAGCAGAAGAAGCATATTTATAAGTAGTGCACGACATGATGATGTATCTCAACTACGTCCGTCCGTCTCAACTTCTCTCATCTCAAAATATAATATTATGTATACATATCTTCTTTTCTTCCCTTTTTTTCAGCTAACTTTTCTGAATAAAATAGTAAACTGTGAGCATCTAGCACACACGAAGTATTTATTTTTCAGGGAAACTCAAGAATTTTGCATATATTACAAAGATATTAAAATTCACAGTATGTATAATATAATATATACCTACAGGAATACTATTAAACATCATCAAACAGGCATCAAAGGCATCGCAAATTGTAAAAAACAGGATGTTATATTGTTGGTATAGTATGCACATCCCGCATTCATTCACGGCATGGCTGGCACATGATGACTATGACACGTTATAAAACACGTCGTAAACTGAATAAGCTGAGCGCGTTGAGTTGAGAGGAATAGGGAATAAAATGTAGCATTTTTGGTTGGCCTTCGGTATAGTTAGTTCAGGTTTGCGTTGGATATGGTGTACATATATTAAATATATAAAATCATATAGGTTGCTAACTTTTTTTTGCTATTTTTCAGTCAAGAAAAGAAGCGCATATAATATAATGTAGAAAATCATATAATCATCTTCTTCATTCTGAATGTAATGCAAGCTAGCTCCAGTACTCATCTTTCTCCTCGAAGGAGGAGAAAAAAATTTAGCCTGCCGCCTTGTCACAAGAATAATGCCAGATAGATCTCCGAAAAAGAAAGGGAGAGAGAGAGAAACGAAAAAGGCGCTCCTACTTGCAAGATCTACTACACCAACCACTCATACTCACATTATAGAAGTTTGAAAATAAGAAAAAAGTTCTCTCCGGCTGCTTCTTGCATGTCTGTCAACTCACATGAGCCATGGCGCCCTTTCCGCTCCTCATTATGACAAACTCATAACAGCATCCATTTGGCTGACATGACATGACTCCTCTTTCCTTGCTGAGAAAAGGGAAGAAAAACTTTTTCCTTGGCAGACTACTCAGACTTAGTAGTCTCCACACAAACGTATATACGTATCTACCAACAACAGTCTCCGTGAGAGAAATATGAGATACGCCCCGAAAATGTATTCAACATTTTTTAGACTTTTTTACGAGAAACCGGATACGACAGTATCCATACAAGATGAACAGGAAAAATTATAATAACTGTAAGTTCTGGCAATTATCAAAGAGAATTTAAATTTAAACTATGTATATCATATGAAACTTGTAGTGTTCTATGGCTAATTGCCATTTACAAACTGGAGTACAATTTAATTCAAATTAACAGAGTTTTTGCATATTGTCAATATCAAATAATAGTATCAAATCAATCAATCAAATTCCAGACATCAAGGAAGCTATCCTAAAACGTCCTTAATTATAGTCTTCACACAGTCCGGATGAGTATATAAGTTCAACGATTAATATTTACGAATGCGTAAAGAACAATGTATTAATGTACATATACGTACTAAATACGATAAATACAAATCAGAGTTTATCAAAGGCTTAAATACATCTGGGAATGGGAGAAACATTCTTGTGCTTTACTTTTCACCTACCTATAATATTATACTCCTTCTGGGCATGTAGTGAGTAGAGAGCGAGAGAGAACATTTGTTGAACTCACAAGTTAACTCATGCATTAGCAGTACAAGGTGATTTTAACTCCCTCCATTATAATAACGCCTGTCTTAGACAAAGCACATGCGATATGATGTTTTAAGAAGGGATAAAAAATTAAAGGAAAAAGCGTGAGAGATTGATTTCCAGCTCAGAGAATTTTTCATAAAAAAGGAGAGAATCAGTTTTTATACTGGTATATAATTATGTATTTACGTATGTGTGTTATACCTTCAGCAAAAGGTAATCCGACTCGTGTAATTTGATAATACACAAACATATACGCGTAGAAATAATATTATAACCAAAGGGCGAACAACAGACATTGAAAAGTGGTTGCTGTTGATATAACATCTATTACATGCATTTAGGCACTGGAAGCCTTTTTTCCTAATCTTACTGAAATAAGACTCGGAATATTTGTATGTACAACTCATTTTAAAACAAATTTTGATTCTAGCGTCATGTCACTCAAAAACCGTAGACTGCACCTTTCGCCGTAACTATCAACAATAATGTTTCTTTGATCACCATGATGTTGGATTCCGACCGCGTCGGACGGTAAATGTATCGAAAATCATAGAAAAGGCAAGCCTCTATAAAATACTGACCAATTGTAAATACTCAAATGATAATAACTACCACCTTGTACATCTTTGTGAGCAATATTCCTCCGTCAAAAGGAAGTGGACTAGCCACAAGAACAAAAGATTAAAGAAATTATCCTCAGCATAGACAGAAAAAAACATTATTCTAACAAAAAAGGTTTGTTTAGATAATAATCATAGGAGTATTTTTTAGCCAGCCAAAGTTAAGTAAATGACGACCTTACAACCATATTTTATATGGTCCATCATTTAAACTAACCATTCCTATACGCTTGTCAAGCACCTAACATGCCTGTCCAACTGTCAGTTAAATAATTAAGAAAATGTAACAGAAAAGAAGAAATTTAGCCTTGTAAAAATCTACACAGAGCGAAACAAGAAATTTTGAAGTTAACAAACTTAATGACTTCCTGAGATTTGGATTTCCTGAAGAATTTTAAAATTGGTGATGCTACAATTTATAGTTTATATGCAATTCAGAAATAATATTTTTGAATCCCATAGAATTTCATTTCCCGCATGGTAAAAATATCTTTCTGAAGAACAATTTAAATAAAAATAATTAATTCCTGGGGTTTTGTTTCAATTTTTGTGTGCGTGCTTATGCGTATGTATACCAAATAGCAACGACAACATACAACGCTACGGAATTAACAATAATTGAAAAGTTGTAAGTTGTGACTTGTGAGGATGTAATTTAGCGTGTGATTCTCTTTACACACTGAAAAATAGAAAGGTGTGGTGGTATATATAGTTGAAAGATAAAAGGACTGGGTTTTAGATCCATATTGTTTTCATACAAAAGCATAAGCATGTAATTCATTATTGAGAACTTGGAAATTCGCCTTAATGCACAATTGATAAGTAATAGTTAATAATAGGTAAGGTTGTGAATAAAATTAATGGTTGATAAACCGTATCAGTACGAGTACAGGATGACATTTCATTTCATACAATTAGATAGCAGGAGATTTTTGGGCTCTTCGGCACAAGTTGGCGAACAGGTTAACACAGCATTATAGCACTTTGTCATTTTATTTCGAATCTTGAAAGAAGACTGACAGTCTTAAGATAGCATCTTGACACTGACGTCGTGTCATGTCAATTTACTTTTTTGTTATATCTTGCCCTCCTAAACTTTTGTGCTGTTGTTACTCATCATTCTCAGAATAATATGCCTACGATGCTATCGCGAGTTGCTACAAGCGAGACAAAGCATAATGTAATATTAAACATATGCATCGGTATGTATATTATTTTACTTGTATATTTTCACGTATGATGGAAGGTGTCTGTATATGTTTATATTGTTCCCATATTTAAAACACATAAATGCACTTTTATATTTGTGTCCTATGTAGTATTTCCAACTGCATTTTTTATTCACGGAGAATATTCAAACTTCAAACACTCTGTATCATATATACGTACTCTGTATGGTCGTATTTCGTTTATTCTCTTCATTTTTTGTCAACTTTTTAAATACTGCAGTGGGAGAATACCGATTTTAAACGCGCAAAGGTGGGATGGATTGTATCAACAATTGAGCATTATCGGAAAGAAATGATGAAATGAGTAATCCTTTTCAGTATCAATACATAGAAAATTATTAGTACTCAATGATTTAACTTTTTTCTAGCCCCAAGATGCTACATAAAGTGCATAAGCGTTTTTCAAGTTCTCTGTGAATGCAGACACGATTTATTTACACGCTTTTTTATGCAGGTGGCACTTTTTATTGTAATCTCTATTAATTTTATATGTATTAAAACATATTTGTTCATCGTGTGTTTGTAGACATTAAGAGTCGGTTTGTTTTGACAAGAGCAATGTGGAAGACCAGCAGACCAGGACAAGATAGGCAGTCAGCGGCAGCAGAAAAACAGCATTTCGTTTGGTTGTTTAATATGCAGAACAGGTGCTCCAGGATGAGAATCTTTTTTGAACTGTGAAGCCACCCACGAGCATTCAAAAATGTTTTGTGTAAAGTTTCACATTATCTTATTATATACACCATAAAGCTTGAGAGTATTTTTTCATGAATTTGTGAGTAGGAATATTTACTCTTGTTTTTGCCAGCAAGATTTTGATTTAAAAATGATGGAAAAGGGGAAAATGAAAGATACATTGCAATGTATTGTCTCCTCTTTTGTGAGTAAATTTGGGAAAATAAATTGCTTGGAAAGGCATGACTCAAAATGGTCTATTTTTATATAAATTTTTTGGTACTCAATATTTTATACTTGCTGAAATAATTTTAGCGTCAAATGTTAGTTTGCGTTAGTTTGAGAGTACTCCGGTAATCAAAGCGGTACCAGTAAGTGAAGTGCCAAGGCCGAATGAAAGAGAACAGCACATACTTTGTTCTTGTTTCATGTGGCTGTGTTGGGAAAGTAAGTACCATAAAACTTTTCAATCCCGGTTTTCCTAGCTCAAAATGGGCACAATAATAATGCCATTCACACCGACAGGCTACTGGATGAACTCACATTGTTGGAGAAACGTTCCTCTTTTAGGATTTCCTTGAGTTGCTCAATTTCTGTCTACTTATTCTCTAGAGAGACAAGCCAGGCAGAAGAGCAACAAAAGGAGAGAAATAGAGAAGAATCTTGAAAAGAGCAAAAAATAAGAAGAGTGAAAGAAAGGAAAGAGAATAAGAGGAAAAAGAACCTCAACCCATTTCCCTTGAGCATTGACATTTTTGCAATCTAAATGTTTTCTTTTCTTTTCCATTTTACGCTTTAGTAGTTTGGGTGGTTTTCCCTTTTACCTCTAAGTTTATTGGTGAGTGGCAGCAGCAGGAGAGGCAGGAGAGGTTCCAGCAAATAACGTAGTATGTGAATAGATGATTCCTTTCCTTGGTTCCATTCTGGCTGTAAAAGTTATTCGTTGTGTAAATATATATAAATTAATAAGATCTCCATGTTCATTCGTCTTATTTTTATACACAATAGGAACAGGCATACATTTAGTCTTTCATATACCATCTAACCGAATGCACTAAAAATTCTATTCCCTGGACCTATCATCGAGGTTTGCTGACTTCACTAATTCAAAGTACCGTTCTTTCAAATTCAGTTCGGCATTTCTTACCCGAAAATCGGATGCAAGTGCCCATTTAAACTACATAGATCTTCCAGATTCAACCAATTTTACTTCTTCGTTTCTTATTTTGTATAACGTGCTTGTATGGTGTTTACGCTGAGCATGGTTTGAAGAAAAAACAAAGCTGTACTGTAAATAAAAAAGGATACGAAGTCTCACTAGCAGCTCAGCTGCCTGACACATGCAGCCAGAAGAATCTATAGACCTACATAATATATGTATGTAGATCTGTGCCTATGCACACAGACCAATGAACACGCTCCAAACCGGAAAAAGTGGATTTTCTTAATGCTAAACTACTAAAACGACATCCATAAGATTATCTCAGTTCTCATGATAAGAGAACATACATATTATGTAGACCACAACACAGTTCGTTCTTGGGATGGATGCCTGCTAGTAGATTCACATGCTCCTATACGTTCTGGTTTGGTTCGATGAGCAAGCTAACCAAATTCAGCACTGTCAATGCACGAGACATTTTCCAGAAAAACACATGAAACGAGGACGAAAGAAACGAAGAGAAAAAAACTTAATCAAGAGCGCGTCCGCCCTGTCAGGTCATTCTTCTTTCCAGAGTTGTTGTAGGGAACCACAAAATGCTTATTGTTGTCGTTGTTAGAGGAAAGGTCATGCCTTGATAATCAAGGGAAATCTATAGTATCCCTAAGGGGAGGAGTTGGTCCATTGAGTGAAGTGGATTGATATTGACTCTCTGTGGTCACATGAGATTTTAATTTAGTAAACACAAAATAAACTGCGAAGTGCTCTGTCGTTGTCTTGAATATTTTTTCAGGGGAGTAGTATTCGATGACGTGAATGCAATTAGACGGGGAGAAAGTTAGACCTGCCTTCATCTCTGCTGAGGAAACACGCTCGTCCATTTTAGTTGTCCTTTTTGGAAAAAAATAGTTTGTCAATAGTACAAAAGATTGTATTTTTATTCCAGCTAAATATATATCTATATTGTGGATTTCTTTCATAGCATTTGCTGACGAATAAACATATATATGTACATCCCAGTGTATACGTACATATACATAAAGTACATTAAGTCATCATCATCATTTTACAAATGCCTACCAATATCTCAAATACAACATTACGAGCGACCATCAAACATAAGTAGTCGGTGCTTTCTGACATGATTTTCATTTAAAAACTTCACAATATCACAATGCCTTGTGGGAAGGAATATAGTGGTGTATGAGTAGAATGTGAATTCAATGGAAAAATATACAGCTGCCGCACTTAACAAAAGGAGACGAGAGAAAAACGAATGAGGAGCAAGTATGAGTGAGAGTGAGAGAGAGAGAGCGACGAACAGGAGAAGAAATATATCCAGCTAACAGAATCCATATCCGAACATCACTTAACATATCCATTTTTCTTTTCAAGCAAAACTAAAGGATGAAAAACTCGTCCACTTTCTCTTGGTAAAATGTGCCAAAAGCAAAACTGTGTAGAAATCCATCCCTGTCAGTATTTCCCTTTTATTTTCCCTCCCGTTTCCATCCACTTCACTTCACTTTACTTTACTTTTACCCGGGTATTTTTCATCATCCCTCTTCTATTCTCTCCTTTCTTCGTTACCGTACTACACAAGAAGCGTTTTTCTTTTTTCGTCTTCTCTCTCTCGTCTGCTCTTTATTTTTCCAAAAAATAGATCCATCCTTCCTTACCATTTTTTACTTGCTTTTGCTGCTATGGTATATTTACACCCGCCACAACCAAACATGCTACATCACTTTCGCATCCTTTGCTAGCCATCCATGCAAGAGAGAAGCAAAGCAAACTAGGCAACATTCATCCATATCCATCCTTTCAGTCCGGAAAAAAGCTTGTTTTTTCTTACTTTGTTGTTGCTGCATGCCTTTTGTGTCTGCCTTGTCTCTTCCAGGAAAGCATACTTATGTGCATAAAATTATGTATGTACATTCATACTACTTTACCTTTTCGTTTCGTTGATTTCCAATGCAAGCATAATATGTTGGTACCTCCTCCGTTGTCTATTCCTTTAGTCTATATATTTTATATTTTTCATCTAAATAAGAATATTCAACATTCCTGCAATAAATAAATATCTATCTATTGAACATTTTCACTGACTATATTGCATTGCTAAAGTAGATACACACAACGTTTACGGGAGAGGAAAACCACTTACTCATATGTCAAGTTAACCAACGAAACGAAACCAAAGTGCAATGAATACCTAAGTGAATGAATGAGAGGATGCTGGAAGACGAGATATACATACACTCAAGATGCAAAAGTAAAACAGTCAAAGACATAATGATATCCAACAAACAACTCAACAATGTGCTCCGAATACCCATAAGCTTGTACGTTGTATACATGACCGGAAAAATAGTCATGGTCTGTACACTTCAAAAGCAAAAAAAAAATGTTTGGGCATTTACTATTTGTACCATTTTCTCCTTTAGCATTTGTTCCTAAAGAGAACAATATATTGAGACTATACAAATAGATTTATCCTTTAACACTACATATTCCCACAAAATGTATCGAACAAAAAAAGAAAGTATAACATGAAGGCTGGCAAGTAAGGAGAAAGAAGGCGAATCGCCAAAGACAGAGATGGATGCAAAAACGAAAGGCGAAGAAGAGGAGTCTCAATAATGTGTGCTCGCTCTTCTTATTCTTTCGTTTTTATTTTGGAAATGCAAGAAGGGAAAAATGTATAAAATCGGAGGAAGGAAGCTGGGAAAAAGGCTCTCCAAAGAAAAATCGGAGTCCTCCCAATGCATCAATAACAATGCATTAGATTACATTCCATTATATAACAACATTGAGAATTGAGAGCAGAAGCAGACGAAGACGGACAGACATGGCATGAAAGAGTGACTACTATACTCTTTCGGAAGAAAGAAACTACTACCTATACTTGTTTTGCAGTTGTTACTGATGTCAGTATGTGCTAGGGTACAAACTCTTTCATAGATTCGCTGTTTTAAAAATGTATTATAGTCTTTTAGTTATCGTCATCATCATCATGATCTATCCACTCTTGAATGTATGCCTTTACAAAAAAGATGGACGATGGGAGTTTCTGTACTGTACAGACCGACACAAGAAGAACGAAAAGAAACCAGGGAAAACTTGTCCTGAGAGTGAGACTAATATATCTCTTGCCAAAATCATGAAGGGAAAAAATACGAAATTTTTCAAACAATTCCTTATAGTTCCTAAAGTCTATTTTTGAGTTAGTACACGTAATTGAATGTTTTTGTGGGAGATTTTTGTTGTTGTATGTGCCATTTGGTTTGTAAGAAAATGCATACCAACTCAATTTCTCCCGTTTCATTTTCACTAGAACTGGCGATGGGTGGAGACCGGAAACAAAAGATTTTATTCCTACACTCTTCTGGGAACCATTGTATCAATATATGATTAGAACGGTTGTGTACAAGAGTTATTGATAATAGTTCGTATTAGGTTTATGCTACCTTCATCAGACGATCAAGACAAAATCATGAATATTACCTGACAAATAAAGCGTTTAAATGTTTTTTCATCGTCTACTGATGGAAAATGCATTTCTCATACAATTTTACAGGTTTATTATTGTTGATTGTTGTTAATTAAGTGTTCAATTTTGCAATGAATTTTGCAGTCTTGAGTGAACAGCAGAAATTTTACCTATGCTAGTTACTATACAAAATAGACTGGTTGCAAAATAGAATACGGTGTATTCAGTGTGATTACAACAATTTTAGTACTAGTACAGTTTCTGTACTAGTTTTCATATTTATCTCATGTGATATTTGCTTACTCATCTAATCTATATAACATGTAGTAATATACTCAATGCACCTGCAAACACATCACTATTCTCTGCGAGTTAAAAATGCTCAAATAGAGTTTTCCTCTCTGTATATTATCCATTCAGTCGAACAAACCTATTCCTCTTTTTCTCGTCTTTTCTTTTTTTTTCTCTCGCTTTTTCATGTTTTCATTGTAGTGCTGTCGTTCCCACAGCTGAAATGATTTATGATGTCGATTCCGACCATTTTCTATATTCCATCAGTAACTGCCTCGAGCAGTGGCGGCGGTACTAGTAGTACACTACTGGCAGTAGCAGCAGTTATGTTATTCTGTGCTTATGCTTCTTCCCGACTAAACGTTATATACGGTTATGTGTGCGTGCAGTATGTTTATATGTAATAATGATAATCATAATAACAAAATGCACTTTACTCCCAAACAATAATATATACATATATAGTATGTATAATATGAACATATATGACCGTGTTATATGCGGAATCCTAGATAGCAAGTCATGGATCAAAACTTTAAGAAAAATCTTTTTTCGTTCGCTTCGATGGTAATAAATACATAACGTCAGCTTTGTAAAAAATCGTTTCCTAAAATTTTTTTGATGATGCTATCCCTGCTGAAAGGACCGCCCGATTTCACATTAACTTTCATATTTCTGTTTACGAAGGACAACAAATAAATGTGGGGTAGGTAACTGACTGTGTTCTAATCTGTAAAAAAGCTAATGCGATGGAATTTTTAAAATAAAATTAAAACAATTTTTCCGAAGCTTTTCTCCAAGCATAGTGTTTCACTTCATATAATCATATTCTAAAAGTACAACTTTTATCCGCTAATGGTTCTATCATATGAATATATGCAGGAAACATCTAAATACATTGTTGCACGATTTTTGAAGTCAGAGAATTTCAGTAATGTCACGAACCAAAATTTCAAAAGATCCTCCTATTTCTTTGGTCGATATTAATTCATTCTGAATTTTAAAACTTTCTATATAGCAGCTCACGGTTAACAAGTTAAGCGCTTAAGCTGATTATTTAATACTCTGCATCTTGCAATTCAATATTTTACAGTTACATAAGTAAAGAAATAGTCCTCAAAATGTTCGTAGCAATTCTATTATAAAGTTAAATTATTATAGGATATATATTTTCGAGAACAGCTTGTGGGAGATATATTGTGATAATTTTAATGCAATCATCTTCATATTATCATGCTTGCTGTAATGTTTTTCTGTTAGCGCTTGTGTGCAAGTATAAAGTGGTGCATGCTTAATAAGATTCTTTCAGATTGATGAGAAATTAACGGAGGCATGAAACTTAAAGTTGAGATTTGGAAGGGAAAAAATTGGTTTCGATCCGTCTTTCGATGATAAATCTCCTACTTGAATAAAATTAAAAATGCATCCTTATGAACAGCGATGAAATATTACCACGTTGAACAGAACCATTTTATACCATTTGTTCGTTAGAACTATCTGATAAGTAATTATTAGTTCATCAGGCACATAGAAGGGATAATTACAGCTTTCCAAGAAGACTTACTAACTAAAATACAAAATCAAACACGTACAATGTACATACATTGTACGTACCTTAAACATGAAATGAACAGGACATACTAGTAGTAACATTGAATATGCACACGAAAGTCAAAGCACAAAGTTGAATGTCATGAAACAAAATGTACAATGTTAAGATATGCATAATATTCGAAATAAGCTCGTTTAATTTTTATACCCAAACTACCCAAAGCAAATAACTATCAATGGTCTACACGAATACATGGACATAATGAAATAGAACATCGGAGTTTGATGTAGAAATTGTAAAGCAAAACTAAACTATCCCGTAATCAAGAAAATGCTTCAATGAACGCCAACTTGTGATGATGTAAAGCTAATGAAAGTTAGACAAGGTACCACCAGACGTCAGTATGTGATGGAAGATTGTTCTGCTTGAGCCTGAAATAATGTTTAAAAAATCTTGACCGCATAAAGAAGCATGTATATTAGAGTAGTGTGTCTCTTTGTACCAAACAACATGTATGTAACTTCTTCATTGTTGACTGTCTCAGGTAGGGACTCCTAATGAACACCTGTCTTAACTGAAACCTGACTACGAATATATATACTTTTTCTCAATGAACGCAGTAATGAGTGCACGCTTTCCTGACACATTCAACATTACACTACTACGGAACAATTTGATGGCGACAATGAAAAGAAGACCAACGGGCTCTCTCTTGTAGCTGCTCTTGAAAATACAAAGCAATAGAATCGTGTTACAAAGGAGTTGTAAAAAACAAAACCTACATAACTGGTATAAGTAGCTCGGCCATGTGCTTGTGCTACGAATACAAAAACAGAAATGCATATATACAATCGTCCTACTACACACTAGCGGCACCACATACTAGTATATAGTGTTAGCATTACTACGTTTACACAACACATTGATATAGAAGAAACTCAAATAAAAAACAAAAAGCCAACGCATCCTATAAGCCATGTAAGCAAACTATACAAAAATCCTGATTTACCTACATGTACACACACATGAGTGTATATACAATATAAGAAAAGACTGCCATTTCATTCTCTACAAAACCGAGGGAGAAAAAGGGCCGTTTGATTGACAGCTGGAAATGAGCTACGATTTATTCTCATTATCATATCATGAGTGTCGTGTCATGGATCTGCCAATGGGCCTTCGTCTTAGCCCAGCAGCCATACTTTCCTTGTGCAACTCCACCCGATCCTTCCAAACCACGATTAATCAATGTCCAACAAACTCCGACTCCATAGATATTTTGTGCTTCTAGTAGTAGTAGCAGCAGTGGTGGTAGTAGTAGTAAAAAGCAGAATAGAAAAGGAAAGAAAAGGGAAAAGGCATGTTTTGCTTTATTGTAGAAATATGATGTGCAGCCACTACTACTGCTTCCACACAATGTATACACCACCACATTCTTTTTATAAAACCAGGAAGAAAAAAATACTTCGGCTCACTCTTAGTTGTGCAATGCATATAATGTGGGGTAAAGCACTAACCAGCATCAGCATGGTGAATACGACGAGTCACAAACAACGTGGTTTTGTTGTTGTAATAAATATAACTGACTCAACTGCGATAGTGCTATACCGCTTTGCTCTCTGTGCGACTTGTTATGTGGCAATCTGGCAATGATGGTGGAAATAACCTGCTACAAATAATATTTTGGAACCGGTGCCAGTGTAGCTGCTGCTGCTGTTGCTGGTTTCGTGTGTGAAGAGATGCTTTGACGAGCATATATGAATGCATGGCTTTGGTCCTGGTAATATTCTTCCAATTCCAAGTATTTTCATGACTCAAGAATCAGATCAGGAGAAATGGAAGTTAGAACTACATACTACTATACACACACATACACGGGCACGAACCACATCATCGTATAAGCAAAGCAGAGGCAGTGTATATTGAACGTAAATTTCTCCTTCCGTTCTTCTGATCGCTGCTTATAAACTTGGCACGAGTGTTCGTTGTGTTTTATTGCATATGCGCCGTCTTCATCGCTTCTTTTTCCTAGCACAACTTTTCCCCTGTATAATATAAAGCTTTTAAGTTAGATTGGTATTATATGGCTCTTATAAGAGAAAATCCAGCAAGTGTGGAGAAAGGGGATTAATAAAAATCAGCTGATGACAATGAATGTGAGTACGTAGATTATATGGAAACCATGTTTTGATAAGTGTAAAAATACGCTAAAATGTCAAATTAAAAGATGTTTGTGTACATTATAATGCTTAGTAGAATATGTAGTATATGCATGTTTTGTATACGTAACATTTTAAATAAGTAGACGTGAAAACAACAAATGCGTTTTTTGACACAATATCATCAAATAATATAGAATATATTATTATCGTAATTACTTTCACATATTTATAGGAATATTCATAATAATAATAATGATAGTTGGTATATATTTTATAGTGTGTATGTATTTGTATATCTTGTATGTACGCAATAACTTACAAATAGCTAAATAGGTAGGTATTCTTAATAGGTAATAGTACATTTACGCAGGAATATATATTATTATAATAACATCGGTTAAACTTAAGTTGTATATATAATATAATAACATCTTCAGCAATAACAATATGAAGTTTAGGTCTATATATAGTCCTACTTATAATACAATGTGTTCATATATAATAATATATAGTATTTAACTAAATATGTAGCCTAAAAATCTACCGGGGTATTATGTATAACAAGTGTGTATTGTATGTAGGTATATTATGCCTAAAGGTAAATGCCTATTTAGCAAGGTGTTTGTTTGTATCCTATCGGTCATCTATCTACTTGTCAAACTGTTGACATAATTCTAAAAAATCCTTTACAACACACACCAATTCATCTGAAGTTATGAAACAGTTGACCTTGTTCATCTAGTTAATCATCATCGAACGGATCATCGCAGAATATTTTCAAAATACACAATGGGATCAATAATAAATATGATCCATAATGAATACTGGGTTTTAGCGTAAATATATCATGTCGTATTTTTGTTTCTTCTACCGTTCATCAACGAGGGGTTTCAAGAAGAAAGTTTAATGATTTCTCATCATAATATGGTATATAAAGTATACATCATCGCCTTGTAACAACTGTACTGAAATATTCTCGTTTAATATTTTTTCTACGTATACATTAATATACTCTGCAAATGGGTTTGTCATATTCATTTGTATTTTGAAGAAAAACAAATTTCAAATATACGGCGGTTGCAATTTAACGAAGTTTAGTTTCCCGAAAACACTCCCTATTACAATTTCAAACTACGAAAACTAGATAATCCGTATACATCAATATCTTATCATTCAAGCACTGACTCTTGTCTACTACAAGTTAACTGACAAACTTTTTTGTTTCTCAAATTAAATTTGCATCTAGGAATGTTTTTGCTTTCACTAAGGGCTGGATTTCAGTTTGATTGATTTTATCTTGAAATCTTGTATATAAAAATACTACATTGCTAATGAAAGGCAATGCGCGCATGTAAAGCCATTTATCAAAGTAAAGTGCAAGCCGATCAATTTCAAACTATATTTAATCACTTTTATGGCCTCGCCCTTTTTTATATCCAACTAAACCATGTTGGAATTAACTTTCACACGTTTAATATTTTACCCAGCCAAATTAAAATGATGATAGCCCACAAATGATACCCATCAAAAGAAAACAATATGAAATTCTTGCTGTATGTGTATGCTTTTTCAAGTCGATAATGTACTAACTAAAAGCAAAAGCCCTCGCTGAGTCGTCATCATCATCACAGATATATCCCTGTGCTGCATGTAAACTATACTCGTATAATATGAATGAGTCAATGTGTAGGTAATAGGTAAGCAGAGAGTCGTGCTCAACAGTGTTGTTCTGTTACAGCCTACTGCACGGTTTTTCTACGCAGACACGAATATTGTTGACAAGTGATGAAGATGGATGATGTGGTGCTTTTGAATAAAACCTTAAATTAAAAGATGATTTATACGCTTATGCATTTTGATGATGAGACCCACATAAGCTTCATGGAGAAAAATAATATCTGAAACTATAAACGTGTGGTATGATTTTCATGCATTTATTTTTATAGACTTCGGCATCTTGGGCGCAATTTTATTATTATTATTGCTGTAAAATGAACTCACTCGGGTACTTTCAGCATTATGTATTGTTGCCACAATCTAGTAGTAGTAAAGCCAGATAAAATATGTTTTAAAGAGTTAGCAATGATGATGATGACGACCGAAGGAAAACCATAAACGTACGTATTGCATAAAACGTTCTAAAACAACAGTTAATACTTAAACCTGAATAATACATAAACATATCGTAGAACATAAAACCAATCAACAAAAAAATTCGTATTGCAGCCTTGTGTGCACGCACCCATGTTAAAACAAACAACCTTTTTCCTACCAAAGCTAAAAACAAAAATAACTTATTCCTTATTAATAGCGAATAAACTTAATAATATTTTTAATTACAAGTCTCGTATACCAGCATCACTAATTTTGTCCCATGAATAGCTTATATGTGCTTGTGTTCTTTATCATCTCTCAAATGCAATATAAATGCAAATAATAAATACAAGCAAATAAAAACTGCCATGTTTATGCGTAAATTTATAAATTATGTATAATGTGTAAGAAATAAAATGACTATAACTGAGAAAGTGTATACATGACATATAAAATGAACCACAAAAAGAATGTTTTCCAAACTTAATTCTCTCTTATCGATTGATTAACTGTAATAAAACTACGCTAAAAAGTTGTAAATAGTATCACCGGAGCACGTTTTAATTTTTCCATTTCAACGTGAACATAAATATTTAGTATCCTTGTAAAATTAATAGTTACATTGTAGTATGTATTTGTAATGGTTGCTTTCACTTTGTCGTACGTATATTTGGTTACTTTTGTATACTTCATTTCTAGCTGTTTTTTTCTGGTACAATATTTATCAGATTTATAGCTACATAACAATTTCACTACAACATAATTTCAACTGCAAACAGTTTACTCGATTTTTAAAAATAGCCCATCTTTTCACAAATTCTAATCTGGTGTAGTAATGCAAAAACTACGTGCTTTATTGAACTATATAAACCATGTTGAAACGGTGAAAATCTTGTTTCTAATAATAATAATAAGTCATTGTTGCACTTTTCACTACCAACCTAATAACAAAAATGAGCAAAATATTACTTTTCACCATGATATTCTTCCTATCCTCGGGAAAATTGTTATCGTGTACGCATGGTAAGGATATAATTTAGCCAAGGTTCTACTAGACAACTTTCCCTTCCTTCCTGCATTTTAGTTTGAAGAAATCAACGGTGAATTACGATCCCATGTAAATCTACGTCGATGAAACCATTGGCTTAACAAACTTCACTTGTAATTGAATTAATTGCGCTTTTAACTTTTTCCTGTGAAAGCTTTCTTTTTGTATACTTCATGTGTATTTTTGTATATTCAAAATCTAATAATCATAAAATTACTTTACATCTTATATGCGTTCTACTAGTCATATTTTTTTCGATTAATTAGTATACATGTAATGAATAGCATAAAAAGTCATAATGTATAACGTTTTGTAGTATACATACAGAGATACAGCGCAAATATTGTATTACCTTTCATGAATCGACAAGGGCTTACCTCATGTACTTACACATTACACAGAAACGCAATATTTTTACAGGTGAACCCTACAAAGTCTAGTTAAATATTACCGGTAAAGGTATATGTGCCTACATAATATTGGATCCTCACTTAAAATGCTTATTATTATGCAATATTAATTCATACATAACGAGTTACTAGTAATGTTTTTATTATTATACGTACGTATATGCTTAATACTGAGAAAAATCGTGTCTCTGTCTATACATTTGCCCTTCAATCAATATTTTAGTTGTGTTGTAATCAATATTTTAATATTTCTAAAACGGGATGCTTTTTGTAGTTGTGTCATACTGGCAATCATCATATTTTTATCATGGATATTATACGATGAAATTTTTACTCACAAAATCTGGCCTAATCATAAAAAAGTTGATTATGATGAAGGTGGTAGTAGTAGAATAGAGTAGTAGTACTAATCTATGTGTGGATTGAATTGCACATGTGTTTTACTGGATGTGCCAACGCCAACAACAGCAAAATCAATCAATACTATACTGTTTACACATTTTCTTGCGCTTCACCTTGAGATTCATGGAAATAGGTAGTAAGATTCAATTATTTATATTCAATCAATCCACTCATGCTATAAAAATGTTCGTTTGTATGCAGAGTAACAATTACTTTAACCGCATTAATATATTCTCCAACAACACATGTCACCTCATTTACTTGGTTTCCCTTTATGTCAGGTTCAGCCTCGATCAACTAATTACGTACGTATTAAAAGATGGAATGCCAATGTTGAAATATAAATTGATTATTGTGCCAATTGTGCAAGGTACAATCAATCGTAATAGTTTCTGAATTATGCAAGAAAAAATGATAGTTTTAGCGCTTTGCAAGCGTAGGTTATGAGATGCAAGATAATATTTCGTTACTCAACTATAATTAGGATGGATCCAATGTAAGAACAAATTGTGTTAAACTTTGTGTAAAAGTGTTGTCGTACCCACATTGCCTACCTTGATATCTCACGACGTATCCTGATTATAGATTATTAGCTCATATGAGACGAATAAATTACCAAAGCATTTTTAGGACCTACATTGTTAATTATGGTAGTTGTTTTTAGCAATTTTGAAAAGAAACTGGAGTAAGTAATGCTAAGTAATAAATTAAAAATAAAGTATAAGAACTATAAGAGAATGCGACATTTTAAAATAAAATCGTATACTCATCCCGCAGAGGAAAGACGATGAGATAGTCCGAAGGAATAGTGTTCATTCCATTTCCGGTTATGAGAGAGGCGCAAGACCTTGCATACTCGTAGTGTACGTTGAGGCTTTGGGAAGAGAGAAGATGATACTTGAGGACGTTGTTTTTTGTGGCTTTCGTTAACATAAGAAGAAACATGAAGAAAACAGGCAACATTTTTAATTTTTTTACAAACTGACAAAAAGACCACAATCACATAAAACTAAATCACTTTGAAACTCAGTAGTTATCTTTTTTGTCGTAATAAATGTTTTCACGAAATCAGTAATTCTTAGCAATAGCAATAGACGTTTTCATCATAAGAAAGTATTTCGAAAAGTAAATTTTCGAACACCATGAAAATTTGCGATGGAGAAAGCTTGGAAAGGCCACAAATCAATGGTGAAATGGCGACGATCCTGATGTCAAAAATCTTATTTCGTTGGCGGTCGGTGGAAGGACGATGGTACACGTTTACTGGCATGATGGGTTGGTTGATTTTACTCACAAGGGTGAATTTGTAGCCTTGTGTTTATGAATCTGAAACCGAGAAAATTTAAACGGGGCCATTAATAAGAATCCTGAACGGATAACTCAGCATGCGTACTAAAGAGGCAATGGACGTTACATTTCATAATGCATGATTTCAAAGAGTTTTGCGGAGGTTGACGATCAATTTTTAATATTATGTAAATGAAAGACTCTGATTTACCATTTTCACTACCGGAAGAGTTTTTCAAGTATCATATTATAAGAATGGGTTCATTGAATATAATTTCTTCATTTCAAAACTATTTATTCCAATATTCAACCTCAATCAATGCAAGTTAATAACCAATGTGTTTAATTTCGTAGATTCAATGCATGCCCACAAAATAATTTAAAGTAGTTTAATTCTATTTAATACAAACATAAATCTCTATCACTCATTGGAGCCCATATAGTTCATTGTTATCAACCAATAGGATGGCCACATATACATTTACAGGTCCATAGGGTGTCATCGTCATCGCATTCTAATACGACATCTTTTCAATTTAAACCTCTTTGATTGACGTTTTCTCTCTCTTTCTCCTCATAAGCAAGACCGTTTGCATAATATGTATGACAGAAACATGCTTAAAAGAGAAGAGTATTACTAATTCCATCCCATTTTCTTTCCAACTGAGCCAATTCAGAATCCCTTCAAGAACTTTTTTCTGTCTGGTTGTCAGTCAGAAAGAAAAAAGGTTCATTTTTATGTTCAAGAAAGACATGTCTTTTGCTATTGAAGAACTCAAAAGCAACACACACATATAATATCTCTGTACAATGCTTAGAAGACGAGGAAGAAACGCCAAGCCTGCTTGTCACTCAGAAAGCAACTCTTGCATTGACGTTGATGTAAAATAAAAAGACAGCTGTACCACAATATAAAGCGCAGAGAGAAACTGAAGAATATTATGTACCACTACTGGTATGTTCTCTGTGCCCTATGCTTTTCTTGTTATATTTGTGTCTGCTCTTTGTCGGGGATTTCGGTCATCATTGTGATCACTTTACTGTGTAAAAGGAAGGAAGGAACCCCCTGAAGCCAAGTAGGAATTTCTCGCATGCATGTTTGCATCCTGGTTGCATCTTTTTTTCTTCTTAGAAGAACATTTTATATGAATGTACATGTACATCAGAGGAGTGTAGCCTATTATTATTAATGATAACAATTCTGGTAATATGTACTCCAACTACACATTTGAACAAGAGTCGCCACCAAGAGAAGTCTCTCAAAAATTGATCTCTAGATTTTTAGTTGAATGCTAGCCAGATGGGTGAATGATAGGCAGGTGGTGGAAACACAACGATACAATAATAATTACAATGGCGCATGGTGCTTCTCATCAAATTAGATGAGATTATCTAATTGAGTTTTATTCTATTCTATTTTTTGTGGGGGTACCTCGTTCCTCTCCCGTTGTACAACAATATCAAAATCATGAAGCCAGACTGTATATCCTCGTATCGTCTAGTCATTACCGTTTGCTTTAGTCGAACAAAAAATATATGTAGGATGAATGTATTCAGCATGCAGCGTGAGACTTTCTTTTCATGATTCGATACATCATTTCTTTTTTCTGACAAATGTTATTTACAATTTGTCTTGCCAGATTTTTTTGCTGCTTCATCAATCCTGAACCAGTAATGGTACACATATTAAAAATTCCCTATGCTGCATCTGTATTTGTTTATCATTAAGCGAAGAATTCGCAATGTTAGTCATGTTTCAGTTTCATGTTTCCAATTCGGCATTCTATATGTATGCTTATTCTTTGAAGCTGTAAGTTGAAACTAAAGTTTGGAAAGTTAGCTTAAATAATTTTTTGTGAGAGAAGCATGAAAGGAGAAACCCGTAGCCAATTTAGGTTCGGATTGGAAACCAAAACCCTTTTTCATACAATTTGTTAACAACGGAACAACCTTAATTTTAATAATAGAACTCTTTACGAACATTGTTTGATATGCTTGCTCTTTTATATTTTTGGTAAATAATGCTAATATTAACTAGTTAGACCCGTGCGTTGGAACCATTAAAAGAATAAAGATTCTAAATTTGGGAGAAAATATATCCCAAGAGGACTTCTAGTTTTTATGCTTATCGACATCGACCTCTTTCAAATCGTCACCAGCAGTGACCGTACCATATTGGGTATAGAGAAAAGAGAAGGTAGTATTCCATAATTATACATTTTCATGGATATACCTATGCAACCAAGCCATGTAGTGAGGTGTAAATAAATGCGGCTATTAGTAAAATTGGGATAGAAAGTGAGTTTTGTATAGAAATCCAGTAAAATATTGAGCAGAACTAACACCATCAACAAAACACCCTTCAATTACAACCATGTTTGCATACAATACAAACACCAGCACAACAACATCCAAAATATTAATATTAATTTTCTGTACAATCTGTTTTCGGACAGCATTATTCATGCCGACAATGACGATGGCATTATGAATGTATTAATATTGGAAACGATGGATGTGTAGAGACTGCATACATCAAGCAAATTAGGGCCATTAATATTCAATGTTATTTCAATGAAATCAATAATGCTCGTCTGTCTGCCTATATGGTTAACTTGTAAATGCACCACGAGTACGCTCGTTCGACAATACATACATATTTACACCAATAGCTAAATCTGCACTTTCTGTCGATCTATCTTTGTTGGTTAGCTATTCAAATATTTCAATAAATAAGCCGAGACGGCAAAACCCGCAAAATATAGCAAAAAGCTGTACTATTATTTTTTCTTATAATATTCCAATGCAAAAGGTTTTGTATTGTCATAAAAACGTTACATACAACTTGATACAACAGTTGTATGGACAAAAGCCTGTTGAAAAGAAAATGATAAATTGTTCTAACTTCTAAGTGCATTGTTGAAAGAAAGATTATTTGACTGTACTGTTGTCATATATAAGCACGATAAGTATAATATTCTCTTTTTTTATTCGTGTTTGGTCTCCTAATGAAATTATTATGTAATGAAGTACCGAATTATTCTATAAATAAAAATTCAACGCTTTAGGTGTAAGAATTTGTAATTGAACTCGCTTTTTAAAGCTTGTTATTGAGTGTACTCCTAAGACCTCAAGCACTGTGGTGAAGCCGAAATACATGTAAACATAGAGTAAAACTATGAATGGAGAGTAGAAGCTGCTACCCGACAGATTGCAACAAGCGAATTTTTCACTCACTTTTTTACACTACAAATACATACATATCTGACGTTGTCTACATGGTAGAGAGTATCCGCCCAGTAAGTGTGACAAAAAACGTAGCACAGCCCGATCATATTTTTAAAGCACTTTCCGTGAACAAATAATTAATTCAAAAGTACAACACATCACATCGCTCACGCCGAGTTTCTCTTCTCGTAGTGGCTGGTCTGACTAGTGTGTGTTGTAATTAGTTGAACAATGAGTCGTGAAGAATGATGCATAGATATACGTATTATTCTCATTCAACCCTGGTGTCACAAACACTTTGTCAACGTCTCTATTTAATAATAAAAAACTCTCCTCAATTCTGGATATCGTGTTATTTTGGGCAGCACACACACAAATTTTCTATTCATTTCAAAATGAAAAAAAGTTGCTTGCTACAGCATAACAAATTCTGGCATGACAAAACCACTTCTGCACAGTATTAGCACACGATTTTACGATACGATTACGATTGGCATCAGCATCACTGAATACATTTCATAATATTTTTAGTCTGTCCGGGAGAAATTTCTTGTTTGTGTTGATGTCTCTCACTTGAAACTTTAATATGATGATAAACAGATAGCGTAAAAAGAATTGCAATATTAGAAAACAAAAAGACTTATGGCTTATGTTTGCGTTGAAGAGCACAAATTGAGATGACACTTAAATTGACGTGATGTTTATTTATTTTGAAACTGTAACACTTTCAAATATTCTACAAACCGTCACAAACCAACGCTGTACTGAACTAAACCAATGCATCATCCCTTTATATTGAACTTGTATATATTTTATGAAAGCCAGAACTTTTCACATCTTCAAGGGAATTAAAATTTCCATTAGTGAAAACTCAGTTTAAGCTTGTTTGGTTATGATTTGTAACATTAGCCAGAATCTGAAGTTATTATAAAATGATGACTACAGCAACGTCGTGCTCATGCTCAAAGGAAAATGTAACTGACCGGACATGAATATTCATTAAAGTAATTGAGACGAAAACGAGAGGATAGTTTGATCACTTCCTAATAAAAGAGGTACACAAATTTTGAGCATAAATATTCTATTATACAGCCCAATAAGACTTATTTTATTCCCAGTACATATTCAAGGTTACGTCAGCACAAAATCTTAGGCCATTCACTTATCTAGTCTGCTGATTTTTATTACATGTCAATTTCCTGACATCTTATTCAACTCTTGTGAAATCTGTCAATTGGAAATACGTGCATAAAGAAAGGATGCAATACTTTTGAAGAAATGAAATAACATAGTAAAATGTAATACTAGACTACGTGAATTCTTTAACCCCTCTAATGTTGACCTTACCCATGGTGAACTTTTATGGCCAACAAAACAATAAAAACCTGGGTTCAACGCATTTTCCAGAATGAAAAAAAGGAAACGCAATAAAAAGGCAGTAAAACTTGACTTGATTGTTTTCAGCTGCATAACCTACCTTACCTTTTGCTTAAATCTTACACATTTTGTTTGCAAACCAGAAATTGAATGATTTATGAACTTTTCATGTCACTGTTATGCAAGTGTGAATGAAGACATCAAATATCATAAAAGAGCATTCTGTGGTCTCATAAGCTTACTTAAGGGTTTAAGGATTTCACCTCTTTTTGTTGTGCGCATACATTTTACGCAATCTAAAAATCAAAGTTCCACACAGGTAAGCTGTATGGAATAATACTTTGTATCAAAATTTGGGGATCTACAACACTTGCTAAACCATTTTTAACCTACAGAGATGAAACAAAAATTACTGGATAGGGCTTATTCCAGCTATTGAATGGACAAAAAGGGCTCAAAGGGACATAAATACTTTGTTCTACTGAAATAGGCGTGCAGTTCTCCTGAAAAGACTTTCTGGATGACTATCGAGAAAAGAAGTCTGATTTCGACTGACAGTATAAGTACGGCAATAGGTTTAATATTCAATAAAGGAGGTGATACTACAGAATTAAGCAGTGAGAAAAAGGATAAACTAAAGTGCATGAGCTTAGATTGGTAATTGTTTACTTTAATTTAATCGCTTTTGTGTACGCGTACTTCAATTTTGGTAAATGGTTGAGTGATGAATTTAGTATTGATACTGTAATATTATGTAAAATACAAGTTTATCTACAAGCAAAATCTATCATTAAAATGCATGCAGTTAAAGGCAATGTTTACAAAGGCAATAGATAAAAGTTTTTTATGATGGAAAAATGGCAATAAAATATGAGATTAGGAAACACTTATATGTCTTTGCAACCGCTTACCGCTTACTCTCTTCTTCACAATTGTACATATGTTGAATTGAGTCGGAACCAAAAAATCGGTGTAGTGAAAAACTATACTTTCCTCTAACATCTAAGTGAATGCATGAATGAGTTTTTTCGTCTCAAGCTGCTGTATGTTCACCGTTTGCTAGTATGATCGTTGAATTGGGTAACTTATGGGCTCGTAAAATACGCTTTAATATCCCATCTTGTCTTTCTCATATTTTTATTTAAAATTGTATGCAGTTTTCTACATAGTTGTGGTATGTAGTAGTAGAGTACAACTATATAAATACAATTATATAGTTGCATATAAGAAACTGGTGTGTCGATTATTAATGTATACTTTACTTAAATTTTGTATGCTGGTTTCGGTATGAAATCCATTCAAGAGGAGTAATAATGTGCCTTTTACATTTTTACGATCTCATTAATGGCATCATGTGTTGTACCGTTTATGGACTCCAAAGAGTATCCCGAGCTGTTGATCAGCTTCATTTACATATTCAATTATTCCTCACAATTTTCTGTCCGTTTGGTTGGACCACACACAACATCGCTGCTCGAATAAAAACGAAAAGGCGACGACAAGAATGAACACACCAGATTTGCCCAACTGGGTTTGCTTGGGAATGCACGCATTCATCTGTTCGTGTCGTCGCCGTTTCGTTTTTTATTCGACCAGCGACTTTGTGTGTGGTCCAAACGGACAGAAAATTGTGAGGAATAATAGAATATGTAAATGAAGCTGATCAACAGCTCGGGATACTTTTTGGAGTCCAGAAACTGTACATATCTATAATCTCTATGTACTAATTGACTCTCATTGCTTACAGAAATGCAAACTTGTGTTTGTTTGCTCACAACTCACACGAGCCTCAAGCAAATGGGATTCAACAAGTTAACAGCCTCTTATGAGCATTAAATATTTGAAGCTGTTGAGATAGGTTAGTTCTGCTACTAAAATGAAACGTGCCAATTTACTGGCTAAGTAAAGTTTATGATGTTTTATGGGAGTGACGAAGGAAATAAAATATTGTTTGTACATATTGCATGATTGAACGTGAATATAATGGGTGAAAGTGGATGTGCATAATTTGTATGTATTTTGCAAATTTGATATGTTTACTTACCGAACTGACTTCTCATCCAAGGATATAAAGGACTAGGAAGCACAGAAGCAGGACTATTCTGCTGCTGCGGACTTTGGTGTGGATTTTGATGATTTTGATTTGGGTGATGTGCCATTTGTTGTGGCGGAAGTTGGGGAGGTGGTTGTTGCTGCGGTGGCTGTCCCGGATGCATTTGATTCATAGGATGCTGTTGTGGTGGTGGCTGAGGAGGTCCTCCGCCCATGTTATTATACATTCCCATGTGATTATGACTGCCATGGTGGTTTCCATTCTGAGGATTGCTCATATGATTGACATTGACAACATTCACATGGTTTGACTGTCCGGTAGGGTCTGGACTCAGAGGAGGTCCTACAACCCCTGGGTGCTGGTTGTGATTATGAGTCACCACAGGAGTGACTCCGAGGACTGGAGGACCATTTGCTCCAGGACTTTGATGTTGTGGAACTTGCTGTTGCTGGGGTTGTGGTTGCTGCTGTTGTTGCATTTTACAAGATGAGTAGCCAGTAGGACTTTGCCCCATGTTGACAACATGACCCCCAGTGGGAAATCCGGGATTGACTGATGGTGGAGGGGAAGGTGGTCTATACTGATTTTCCATGAGTTGTCCTGCACCTCCTCCTTGTTGGGGGAAGTACTGCACAGGAGTCCCAGGACCTCCATTCGGCCCCACAGCCCGCATATCCAGACGGTCATACGGGGGAAATCTGGGATAGAGTGGTTGACCACCTTGGCCATTATGATGATTTCCATAGTGGTGGATTGAATTTCTCGGGTCACAACTTGGATCTGGTGTTGCCCCATTCACTGGTGTTGTGCATGTCTGATAATGATCCGGTGTCCCGTTTCGCAAATCCGGAATGTATGAGTTGGAGTAATAGGACGTCATCCCGTGGTGGTGAGGAGGGGCAGGGGGGAGTGATGTAAACGTTGTAGGATCCAGCTTCGCTGTTTTTGTATACCGTGTGCTCCAAATAGACTAATATTTGAATAAACTTTGTGCTGTTGTCGCAGGAGTTTTGTTTTTCTTAATTTCTTTTATATAAAACTATATAGACTTCTTATAATACGTATGAATGGTTATATACTGTTTCTCTTTCTTCTCTCCTATAAAGTAGTATCAGTAATCACTAGATGTGGTATCTTCCAGTCGATTCGTATACGCTGTTGCAGTTGCATACAAAGTAGTAAATTTCATCGACAAAAATAAATGATCATCGATGGCTCCTCTGGGCTTGTTTACTTTCTATGCTTGAATAATAGTGTATCTTCTTTAAATATAATTATTAACGTATTTGGTTTCTTCGTATACTTGTTTCCTAATGAATATAACTAGACAAGTCGTATAACGTGTTCTGGAGGAATATTTTGTGATCAAAGATAAATTTCACATGCGTAGCAGTATTTCCTCTTGTATCTTCAACGTTAGCATAGAAAATTTATAAATGATTTGCAGCGCTATGTAGTTGTATTATAGATTCTTCTCTCCTCAGTTCTCAGAAAATGTTGGCGTGATGTCGCGGTAGTAAATTATTATAGGAATTTCCGTCTGTAAAACAAAGAAAATACCATTTTTTTATGTTTAATATAATATCATAAATTGGTCATCGTTTTCATTGACAGAAGGACTTATATGAAAGTAACAATAGGTAAATTTTTTGTATTCAATAAGCAACATTAAAAATTATCTAGTGACGCTTCATGAATTTCTGCGATTCACGCATTGCACTATTTACATGTAACATTTTATTGTATGAATAAACATGGAGATCCTACATGTTGCACGGAAATTAAGTTGAAAGTGCGTTCTAAATGTATTTCATTCCCTTTGGCTGGTTAAGCATTCACAAGAACGCTACCCTTGGGACTAATTTCATGAAAACCGAAAAGCCTGAAAGTAAAGCAGTGTAGATGTACTATGACTATATAGCAAAGTAGATGACGATATTTCTAGTAACAAGGTATGTTAGATTCATGTGGTAGAGTTCTTGGTATGGAGGAGCCAAATTATATTACGATATGTGGGCCACGAAACCAGAGCAGATTTTTGTTTGTTTTGGAAAAAAAGAAAAATACTACAATACAAATGCATATTATGTAAAATGTTTTTGTAATTATTGCGTTTTGTATTTATGGAAGCGGGTTTAAGATACATAGAAACTTATTTAAAATTCCAATCGCACGTTTTAATACCGAAACTGCAAGGGAAAATAAAAAATAGTATCAGGTATAATACAGCAGAGCATATTTATTTGAAAGGAGCATTACGTAAATATTTTCAACGCTTTACCATTTCTATCATTCCAATTCCACTTACATGTGTGTTGGATGGAATGCAACTAGGAATTGATGAAAACGAAGCTGAATTAAATCTGCGATTCATTCTACATTTTCATCGTAAACTCACTTGAGTAGCTCAAGATATAGTCATACACATCGCAGAATTAATTTCACAGTATTTTAATTTGTAGAATCAACTTGTCTTTCCCGTTTACTTGTAGTTTAGATTGAAAAAGTATACTGTACTCCCAAAATGTCATCATCCCATTCATATTATCGTTATCCACTTCTACGGTCAGCGAAATGAATCATGTAGTCACCTATACATTCACTGCAATTGTTGAAAATAGCAACAAGTTTTTTTTCGCCAGCTCTTACGGTACAACATCATCTGAGCAAAAAAGTGATCCCTTTGGGTATCCAGACTTTTTTATTCCTCATGAAGGAGAAAAAGTCGAGGCAGAACAGGAGCTGGAACACTTTGGTCTAACTCTAAAATTTATTGCATCTTTAGAGAATTTTATGGCGATTCTTAAGCCAGATAGTGACAGCCTTTTGCACGGATGTTGAAACTACTTTGGAGGCACACCACCAGTGGTACAAGCAACAGCACTATGGAGTCGTAGTTGAAAAGGAGGGGGGCATGATGTTGATGATGCCTCTGTTAGAAGAAGTAGAAGGCAATATCTACTACTATTGCTACTGCTAGCACCCTCATCATCATCATCAGCAGCACGGAGAAAGGAAGGAACAATAAGTGGTAATAGTTGTAACACAGCATTGGCCAAAGCTGGAAAGGAGCATGAAAGAGCCAGAGCTACCACATTCTTGAAATAGACAATCATGATGATAGTCGGCATGAGAGAATCCGGATAAATGTTCTTTTTCGTTCCAAATACAGAATGACTACTATCACAGACCCACTTGCGCTTTTTTAGTTATGTATATTGTTTGCATTCTTGTGATCACCACGGAATAAAGATCATATGCAACAGCAATGTAACATATTGAAACTTTACTGTTTTTCCTTTTCACTTGTTGTAGCCCCTGCTCCTACAGGCTAGTAGTTAAGTCGTTCTTTTTACTTTATTCTTTTGCAAAGATTTATAACGGTTTCTTTGTATTGGTAGTGGTTGACTCAATGCGACCCGTTATCAAATAATTAAGAGACACTTGAGAATCCACCCTCAAAAGACAACTTTACACTGGAGCAAAAGACACATATAATGTATTATTCTTTTTGCCAAGATATGAACAATTTCTTGCACACATAGCACGAAAACATGAACATGACCTAGATCAACAGAACGTATTTTGTTCATTGTTGGTAATCCTGTCATTGTAATCACATCCTCATAAATTTTCTTTTCACATACGACTGCGGTCACATTTACTTGTAAAAGTAAAACAAACAAAGGACTCATGGGATATAATCTTTTGGAAATGTAAAACGGTAGTTATAAATGGTAATTGAATTATTGCACAACAAACTAGAAAAAATAACAAATCTTTACACTATTTCACCGGAAGTTTCACATGCTTATGCATACAGTGTAAATGACATTTCTATTTTTAACGGATATAGAGGATTAAGAGACATTGACCAGTGTCCGGCACAAATGTCCATTTCCAACTGATTATTGGTCGGAACATGGAGTAGTTGGTTTTCCATGGGAGTTGGAAAATACAATATTATTATGAACGTGTGTAATTAACATTCAACAAAGTGTCCTGCCGAGTTGACAGGTTCCGTTCTATGATTAAATAAATAAAGAGTAATCCTCTTTCTCGGGAAATAAATAAATAATGCATTATTATGCTATTCAAATCAGCAAGGCAGGATATCTGCCCACTATGGTTCTTTTGTTTTCTTTTAGCAGATATTATTATACACAAAAATTATGGGAAATTGGTATATACAAAGTTTAGTGAATGGTAAAATATTCAGAGGAGCCTGTCACTCCCTCAGGGACTAAAGGACTGACTGAGTGGTCCTCCTTTGGGAGTTTCAGGGAATATCATTGCATCATGCATTTGACGACAATGACATGACAAAACTCTGAAAACCAACTTACTTAACATTAATGACTGTATATACTTTTTTTGAAACCAACAAACTATTTCATCACATCTCTTTTTGAAGTCACGACGAAAGAGGAATAAGAGACAGGACAGGGAGAAAAAATGAAAAATATATAGTTCAGTCATGAAGTTCCGAAAAAAGGCATTCATAAATGTGCGGTGTGTGACTTTCCACTGAATGTTTTACATGTGTTTCTGTCACCCGAGAACAAAACAGAGCATTATTATCATTTTCCAAGTACAATATCACCAAAATACATGCATAATGTGATGTCTTTATTGTAATTTTAATACCTAAACATATATGTAAAGTTGAGTCAATAGTGAAAAAGAAGAATGCATCACACGGGAATTTTCTGTCCGTCATGTGTTACTGGTTAAAAAGGCTTTTCGGTCGATGAGAGACTCTGTGATGGACCATGTTACGACAAGCATGATATTGTAAGCGGATCCATATTTACAGGATGCAAGGACTTTATGAGGACTCTTCTGGGTAGAAATCTCCACTACTTCAATATTTTTGTCCTTTTGTACAACGGAAGGCAAATAATTACACTTAATGATACGAATTCATCTGTACATGTCACGGGGAGGCAGAGGCATAGTCAATGTTTCTCTTCATGTGTGATGGACCATGATTGAAATTATTGGTTTTGGTTATGTACCAATAGTAATGGCTGTGTTAAACATAAACATGTTTAAAACATTGTTAAACGTTTAAAATAAACATGTTTACGGTTTTTTGGGTAAACAATATTCCAATAAAC